>JAVSCE010017963.1:0-155506 GCA_032199065.1 Smutsia gigantea
CAGAATGGAAGGAGGCAGCAATGCCTGGGCTGCCAGCCAGGTGAGGGGGACACTGCCCACTGCAGTAATTTAGCTGGTACCCCTCAGGCTGCAGGATCCAGTCCCGCCATCCCAGCTCCTGGAAGTCTACATAATGGTCTCGTCTACAACATAAGGGGGTCTCAGGCTCACAGGTGGGGGTCCTCCTCCTGGTCCGGCCTGCTCCAGGTTCATTGGGCTGGATCTTAAGCTCCAGGAAGGGTCGCTGGTCTCCCATTGTGTCCAGGAGCCGCCAAGGTGGTCTGGCAGCAGAGTTGTTGCCTTCTAGGGGTCTGCAGTCCAGCTGGAGTCTCAGGACCCCAGACTCCTCACCCCTCAAGCCACTAGAGGGCAGAGCCAGGGCGTGCCAGCCCGGGGTTGTCATTTGGTGCTCAGCCAGGAGGGTGTGGGACCCTTGGCGCCTCCTTCTCGGGCCCCAATGGAAGATCCTCACGTAGAGAGTGCCAGGAAGGGTGGGAAGCACGTGCAGCCAGAGGCGAGCATGGTACAGGTGGTGGAACTGAGGAGTGGACAGGTGGAAGGTGAGCATGGAGCTGCAGGTTGCAGTGGAGGACTCTGCCAGAAAGATGGAGAAGGACTGAAGGACGTGAGCAGAGATGAAGCTCTCTTCGGAGACTCTGGTATGTCCTCCCCACTGCTCTCCCTAGCATCACCTTTAGAAGAAATGGGGACTGCCCGCCCCAACTCCTCCTCCTATTCCCACACCCCACCCCCTCCACCTTTTCTGTTAGTCACCCCCTCGGTCTCCCTTCCCCTGTCTGCTCTCTGCCTGTCTCTGCCTCACCCACCTGTACTGGAAGCAAAGCTGATGATTTCCTCCCCATTCGCTGGAGCCATACTTCCTGGCCGTAGTCTCCGGAGGGCTCTGGTCAGTGCCGCCTGGGGTAGAGGATGAATTATTCTGGGACGTCTGGTCAGGTGAAGCCCATCCAAAATTTGCTGCTTGGCTAGCTCCAGGACCAGAGCTCGCTCTGCTTGGGGTGCCACTGTAGGGCCTCCACAGGAGGGACACACAGCCCTTGCCCCTTGTGCCCACACCAGTGCCCACACCAGCACCAGCCAGAGCTGGACAGCAGGGAGCCCCATACTCCTGGTGAAGGACCCTGGGTCAGGGCGGGAGCCTCGGGTGGCAGTCGCTCCTTCTGTTGATCTGATTGTGTGGAGGCCAGTGAAGACCCCGCAGCAGCAGACACCAGTGCCACACCTATCCTTGGCCAAGGGTCGATCCACTTATCTTCTACTGCCTGGGACTCAGGAAAGCAGAAAGTGGGTGGTCCAATGGATAGCTGTGTTTAGCACCATCTGGGAGTTTGACCCTCACAGCTCTTGTCTGGTCACTGTCTGGGGCCTCTTTAGAGCTGGCAACCTGGGGCTCCCTCACCTAGTGGTCAGCGGGCAGGCCTACCCTCTGAGGCCCAGGATTGGCCGGCTGTGCTGCCCATCAGGCCCCTGCAGGAGGTGGAGTTCCCCCCCCCACCACCACCCAGAGCTCCGGTTTCACCATCTGGCCCTAGTCACTGAGTTTGAGGTAGGGGTATGGGGGCGGTGGGGCAATGTGGACACGCATGATGCAAGAAAGAGGGTGATTTCACATGCTCAGTCCCCAAGGTCTGGGGCTTGGAGGAGGGAACTCCATGTGAGCAAAGTGGAGAAGGGCAGTTTGCCCCCATACCTCCAGTCTTTCTAGCTCGCCCAGCCACCACTGCTGCAGCAGTTTCCATGAGGCAGCTGTGGGTTCTAGTGGTTCTCTCTCTGGGGTCTCTGGGACGGAAGGAGCACTCTGGTTTTTCATGTCTAGCAATGGGGCTGGGACAGGGGTGAGAGGTTGGTGGGGGGCAGGAAGAATGAAGTCCTCTTGCCCAGGCTAAGGTGGCAGTGCCACAGGGCACAGAAGTCACCTCCTGACCCTGACTGTGTTGGCCGCCCAGAGTCCAGTTGGACTAGAGCACAGTGTGGAGGAGGGCCAGAGCACGGTGGGGACATGTTACTGTGATGTCTCGGGAAACCCAGCAAGGCAGCGGTGGTGATGATGCAATCTTACAGCAGGGCAAAGTCCATCAAGGCTGGCAGAGGGCATGGCACTTGGGAGGGCCTGCACCCAACTGCTGGCTCTCTTTCAGGGCACTGTGAGAATTGCCTAAATTTGGGGCATCCTAGAAGTGATGCCGGGCCTCTAGTAACAGGGGTGGATAATGGGAGGTGTAAGGACTTTTAAGAGCAAAGCAAGGTGAGGGCAGCAGACTTCCTTCCAATCCCAGCTCTCCTTAGCACATTTCTCACTGACCAGGCCCTTCCACCTTGAACCCATGAGGGTAGGACTAATGCTAGTCTTTCTCCATATACGCTAGTTTCTTCAAAAAGCTGGGAGGAAGTGTGCGTGACTTGGAAATGTGCCACTACAACATTTTATAATCTCTCTTCTATTTGGCCACGGGGGCTGTAAAGAGAGAATACTAGATGCGGCACCGGGGGATGAGAGGCGGTGCTTTGGGGACTGGGCGCAGTACCGCCAGTGTCCACCATGTGGCAGTGCCGTGCCACTGGACGGCAGCAGGCTTAGCAAGGACTGGCTCCTAATTGGAAGGGGTTGCTCCGGGAGTGGAGAGATGGACGCTTCCCACCCTCTCCCTCTGGGGACCCTGCCTCTCCAAAGGCCAGCAAGCTGGCCCTCTGTCCTCTCCTCTCACCCCTGCCAGAGAGCAGAGCAGAGGCAGTCATCAGGACCCATATCACTGCTGCCTTTGGTTTGGGACCTCATTACACTGATGCGTGGCAGTGGAGCTAGGTGATGGGAGCCAGGTTCTTCCTAGAAACTCAGGGCACCATGTGGTGGGAGGGGAGAAAGAACAATGAGATTGAGACCCTCCTGTCCACGCTGCCTTTCTCCCCAGGTCCTGGAACATATTCAAGCCCCTCTGTCCAGTGTTCCCCCCAGCTCCCAGCAACCCCTCTGTTGGTGGGGGCTGGAGTGACAGCTCTCCACCCCCTGTGGTCTGGACCATGGAACTACAAAGAAGAGGTTTCTGCCCCTGGTAGTTTCTCAGAGGGCTTACCTGTTGGTGCCAGAAGACAGGGGAAGCAACAAGAAGTGGCTTCAGGAGTCGCTGACCCCACCTCTTCTCCACCCTCGCCGTCAGGTGCCCCCAATTCCTAGCTTTTCCTACCCTCTTGCTGCTGTGCCTGGCCTGGCCCTACCTCCCCACTGACACTTACGTCAGAACCCAGCTATAAATATGCTCTTAGCATCTTAGTCACTTTTCCCAAGAAGTGCTCTTGGTTATAAATACCCCAGCCATCTGCCTCACAGCCCGCCCTACCACCAACCTGGTTGGGGCTGGGGGGTGGTGATAGGCTTGGGGAGTGTAAGGAAGTAGAGGAAGACAGAATGATCATCTTGCCTGAATGAGAAAAGCCTGACAGAGTCTAGAGTTAGGGGTCCAGGGGTTCCAGAAGAAAAGCTTTGGAAAAAGACCCTGTCTTTCCCCCTTAACAAAAGGCAGAGCCCCCCCCAAAAAAGGGAATAATACTGATCCTGTGTTTATTTTAAAATTTGCTGTCGTGTTCATCACAGATTTTTTTGGCATTAATTTTAATGTTTCTAAAATACTGCATTAAGATATTATTTATCTTGATTGATGAATTTTGGGGCATCCCCTTAAAATTCTGCTCCCCAGGCAAGTGCCTCACTTTGCTTCACCTTAGTCTTGGCCCTGGGGGCTGAAGCTGCAATTGGAGGGAGGGAGGTTAGATCTCAGAGAGGAGTGGAGGGTGGGGAGGAGAGATGTGGGGGAAGGAGGAGGAGGGACAGGCAACAGAAGACCTCCTTAGATTCTCTCCTTGGATGAAATCTCCTCAAGTTAAAGGTGGGCTGACTTCCAAGGGTTGCTCAGGAAGCCCCACAGCTCAGATTGGCAGTCTACCAGGAGTCACCTTTCAGATTTTCTCCTCTAGGTTCCTATTGCAGGAACCCCAGACCCTGTTAGGAGAGGGTTATACACTGAGCAAACACAGACATCACGTTACCCAAAGGACACACGGCTTTTGCGCAAACTCGGCCTTGGGCTGCAGACAGTATCGACCCCATGGTTCAGGGCTACCAACCAAAGGGAGAAGATGGTGGGGGAAGAAGGGCAAAGGTCCAGAGAGGACCCGGTCCTAGGGCAAATGCCTCCCTTCCCTAATCCCAGGGCTTCCTTTTCTTCTTTCTGTCCCATTTAAGTGGCCCTTGGCTAGTCCCAGCTTCCAGGCAGGAACCCTGGACGGGGCTCTGGTGGCTGGTGAGGGAAGGCAGCCAGCTCTAAGCCATGCCTCCCAGCACGCATGTGCCGGGTTGTCTGCCTGCTTGCTGACTGAGCATCAGTCTGTCTCCTCTCGGAGTGAGTACAGAGGGAGGAAAGGAGCAGGTAAGCCCCGGGCCTCTGTTAGCCCTGAGGCTGGCATATGGGCTAGCAAAGGGAGGCAGGAGGAGGCCTAAGAGAGAAGAGGAGGCAGCTGGGGAAAGGAACGTCCTGAAGTGTGGGATGGACACAGTAGCTCAGCTCTGTGAAGCCTGTGTGAGGAGAGAGAAGTGGGCAGGGCAGGCAGGCTCCATGTCATTGTGGTGGCAGTCACGGTTCTGGCGGAAAACAGGACCCCTCAGCTGTCTGTGTTTGTCTCATGAAGAAGGCTAAATGAAGAACTTATGTACAGAGGTATGGGCAGGGTTAAGGGAAGGAAGGAGGGATGCTGAAGCACTCTGGGACTACCAAGATTGGACAGTCATTACAAGCCCCCAGCACAGAAGCAGGGATATCAGATCCTCGGCAGAGTTGGAGCCGTGGAAGTGGGGAGCCCAACAGGAGATGTGGGGACATGGCCACAGCCAAAGTCACGCAGAACCATGGCACCTAAGCAGAGGGAACAGGAATAAGAAATCCCCTGACCTCTGTATCCTCCTGTTCTTTCATCACCTGCTTGTGCCTCTCCCCTTAGTCAAACTCAGCAGGAAGCCAGAGGCCAAAGGGGCTCAGGTGAGTCAGCCCCCAAGGGCATATGTGCAGCAGGGCAAAGAAGTTCAAAGAATGAATGAAGGTGTGTCCAGAGCACCTCAGCATCCCACAGTGGCAGCTAAGAAGGAAAAGAGCTCAAGGCAGAGAGGCCTAAGCTTCACTTTGGAGAATGGTGATCCCATCTTTGGTGAAGTCCAGAAAGGTGCTCTCTGGAGATCCAGAAAATCAGGTAAGGCACTGGGTCAGCTCATCCTGGAGTGGGAGCCAATGAGAGGGGAGGACAGGGAGGCACAGAGGAGTAGGGAGTGGATTACGGACGGGGTATGAGCATCTTCGCTGGGAACCAGATGGCACTGCTTGTTGTTGCAGGTGGATCAGTGTCCCCAGGGTGGCAGTTGAACACGTGGGGTTGGATGGGCTATGTTCTAGGAGAGGAGCTGGTGGTCATGAAGGTGGTACAGTGACTCTAGTCAGATGACTTCTTCAAGTCCAAGTTGGGATCATTTCCATTGGTTGCTCAGGAGGAGGGATCCCTCCTGGACAGAAGCAGTAATGGAGTCTCTCCCTCCTCTCGAGGTAGGGCACCTCTGTGAGGGTGTGTCCTCCCCACTATAGGCTGTTCATTCCACATGTGGACTAACTGCATCCGCAGGCCTCTACCACCATGTCAGGTATGTCAGTCTTGACAATGTTGCTGTCCCTGTCATAGTAGAGCAGAGACAGGGGGCGCCGGGCCATGGGCACACAACACGAGCCCCCTCCAGCAGGGCCTGTAGCTGAATTGGCCTTGAGAAGACTGAGCACTGCCGTGTGAAAAGAGGCAGCAATACCAGGCATGCCTGCCACAGGCAGCGGGCACTGCCCTGTGCAGAAGTTCATTGTGTAGCCCTCAGGCTGGATGATCCAGTCATGCCAGCCAATCTCACGGAAGTCCACAAAGAATTCTTGTCGACAGCACATCCTGGACCCACCCTGGCATTCGATGCCTCGCCGATGAACCTGGTGCTTGCTGCCAACTCTCACCCGGGCTGCCACGAAAGGTCTATGGGCAGCCCCATCCAGGATGACTGATCTCTGGGCTACGTGGCCTTCAGGTACCAGCTCCAAGGTCAGGTGCCCCTGCTTGCAGGCACCCTGAGCTCCAGGCCCCAGAAAGAGCTGGCGCCGGCCACTGGCATCTACCTCCAGCAGGTGCTGAGTGATCAAGGGGAGGTTGGTGTCCTGTGGGCCTAGCACAGGTCCCCTCACCTTCAAAGTCCAGGTGGTATTGGGAAGGAGCTGCACGAAGAACATGAGGCTGATCTGCTGGATCTCCATGCCACCAGCAGTTCTCTCGGGGGAGAAGTGGAAATCAAGGCGGGTCTGGCTGATGTTGGAGAGGCCTGTGGACAAAAGACGCCCGCCATTGTGGCCTTAGGAAGGTCAGTTCTACCAGGTCCCTCTCTAGTCTCTGCGTACTTGAATTCTCTGCAGCACTCGGCATTACTGACTGCCTTTTCCTTCTTGAAAACCTTTTTTTTTTTTCTTGGCTTCCAACACACAATCTTTTATGACTTCCTTGGTTTTCTTTGCTGGCTTTTCTTTCTCTGACCATCCCTTCAATGCAAGAATTCTCCAAGGCTTGTCTTTGACTGTCATTTCCTTACTCTACACTGAGGGGGCCCTTAACCACCTCATGGTGAGCCAACACAATTTTTATGCTGATGATTCCCAGATCTGGATGTCCAGTCCTGACCATTTGTACCTTTGGACTAGGCATCCAGATTTGGGAATCATCAAGCTTCAAGTCTGAACTTCTAACTGCTTAATTGTCCCACATGAATATCCTGTTTGCACACTGAAATCAATTTGTCCCAAATGGAAATAATTATTTTCCTTCCTTTCTACTTTTTCTGTTCCTAGGTTTGGTGGCACGGCTACCCTTGTCACCTCTGGAGACCCTATGATGCCCCCTCACTCCCCACATCCCGTCCCTCACCACAGTGTTTCTGACGTCTATGCTTTTCTTCCTATCCCTATTGCTACTGCCCAGTTTCCTTTCTTTATTCCCCACCTGCCCCATTGAAACACATTAACTGGGTTTCTGTTCCCCTGCATTTGCTCTTGTCAGGATCACCAGCCTTCCACATTGCCAAATCCAATGGTTTTATCTGTTTATATTCCTCTTCCTTGATCTTTAAGCAGTGTTTAACATGTTTAATCCCTCCCTCCTTCTGGAAATATTTCCCTTCCTTGGCTTTTGTGATTCCGGCCGTCCCATTTCTCCATCTTGGTCCTTGCTGACAGCCCCTCTTCATTTCCTTGACCTCTAAGTGCTGCGGTCTTGAGCTCCCCTCTTTTCCATCTACGCTTTCTCTCAGGATGCTCTCGTGATCTCTCACGGCTTTCAATTCCATCTATAGGCTGATGACTCCCAGATACATATCCCTAGTCTCGCCCTCTCCCTGAGCCTCAGGCTTTGATACATACAGCTTCTGATCTGATATTCCACACGGATATCCAATGTTTTCTCAAACTTTAAAGTGTTCCAAGACGAATGCCAGATTTATCCTCCAACCCAAACCTGTTCTTTCTCAAATCTTCTCTTTCCCTATAAATTCATTGCTTAAGTCAAAACCTTGTTTGCCCTCTTCCCCTACTTTGAAATTAACTGCAGGATCTGTCCACAATACCTCCAATTCATAACATAATTCCACTTATCTCCACCTCCTTTACTGTATGTTAGTTCAATCAATGACTATCCTTTTCTTGAATTATGGCGCTAGCTTCCTCAGTGGTCCTCTCTCATTCCCCACATATCAGTCAGAGGGATGATTTTATTATATACATCTGATCAGCTTAATTTCCTCAGCTTAAAAATCCTTTGAGGGCTTCCCATTGCTATTTGAATAAAATCTAATTCCCTTAACATAGAAAACATATATGATGAGGCATTCTGGCATTTAATGACTGTATTCTACCTTTACCAGCCTTTTTTCTGTTCTGTCTGTTCCATGGACTCACCTCTGGCCTCTGCACTTGCTATTCTTGCTGCCTGGCATGTCTTTCCAAGATCTCTGAATGACTGGCTACTTTTTGGCATTCAGCTTAAATGCCTCCTCTCAGAGTGGCTTTCCTGACTAACCTATCTAAAGTAGCCTTCAGCTCTACCTCCATCTGTCCAATATGTTGTCCTGCTTAACTGTCTTTAGAGCCACTATTGCTCTCTGTAGTCATCTGGGTTTTTTGTTCATTTATTTACTGTGTGCTTCTTCCCACCTCCTGTCTTCTGCCCCCAAGAGCTGGAGATGTAAACTCTGTGGAGCTGTGCTTTACAGACACCAACACCGACACCAGAATTATTTTCCAAAACCTTGGCTAGATCACAAAATTCATTCAAAACCTCATTCATGAATGAAGTCCAAACTTTTTTAGGAAGCATTTAAATGTCCATTATGATTTGGCCTACTACCCTTATTTCTTATTGTAGGAATGCCATTGATATTCCTGTGGGCATAAAAGGGCAGAAAATAAAGTCCCACTAGGCTTTGTCCAAATTGGAAAGTCAAGAATAAGGCTGCCCTTGACAGCCCTTGGAGCTGACAGGATTTCTCTTATCTTGGTCTATGTAAGTGGACTTCATTCTTTCTGTGCATCTACTTCTTCTGCCTCCTTCTCAGCGTCCTCAGGTCCCCAAATGGTGGTCCCAGCTCCTGAGTGTACAGAACCTCTTAGTCAGCAACTCTTAGCTAAGGGAGCTGATCTGCTTCCAGTGTCCCAATGCCAAAATCCTGTAAGAGTTGTCTGATTGGCCCAACTAATATTTTTCTTGCTAGGTCACTAAATACCCTACTATTAGAGCCCCTTAAGCCACCCGAGTTATGGCAGGCAGATACATGACCAGCAGGGGCTGTGGTAGATTACTACATGGTTGGCCCCCATTGAGTAGCACCTCCCAATATTCATGGCTTTGGGGAGTTCCTGCCCATATTAATTTTAGGCCTGGTCATATGACCTGATTAGGCTGATGAGACACAGGCAAGAGTGGTGCAAGCAGAAGCCTGAAGAGCGCCTACACACACTGAAGCCTTGTCCTCTTGGGAGCCAGCCATCATGCTTTAAAGAAACTTGCTAGATTGCTGAATGATGAGAAGACACATAGAGAGAGGCTTTGGCGGATCAGAGACCCTGGGAGACGTTCTGGCCGCATCTGAGCCTCCGACTGAATGCAGCCGCATGAATGACCTCAGCTATGCTGCATGGAGCAGGGTTCTTCCACAGCCCAGTCAAACCACAGATCACGGGAAATACTGACTTCTTTAAGGCTCTGCATTTGGGCTAATTAGTTATATTACTGGATTAACTGAGACAGAAATAAGTGACACAAATGATCTGCTCCAAAAACAAAGACCTACAGTATGTCACATTCGCTTTGGTTCTGGGTGGCAGGCAGAGGTTGGAAGGATGGTGAAGAGACTATTAGTGAAGGCAGGAAGATCAGGGAAGAAATTGCTTTTGGAAGCTGGAGAAAGGGGAACCTATGTATTGGCTATCATCTGTGGTAACTTGGAAGCTAGAATTGGTATCTAACAAAGTTGTGAATTTAGCTAAAGATATTTTCAGGCAGAATGCTGAAAGTGCCAATTGGCTTATTTTAGCTGATGTGAGATGAACTAAAAAAAGGAACTGTTCAATTTCCAAGCAAAATTTAGAAAAAATATTTCCAACAGGACTTCATAGATTGAACAATAAAAAATATATTTTTTCATTCTAGCCTTTCTGTCTGACAAAAGGTTCTCAAAGTAAAAAATAGTCTTAAAGCAAAAATCAAATCCAGGGCATTGACAGTAAGACATGGCCTCAGAATGAAGATCAAAACAAATAAAGGGTCAGCTGTAGGACCCTTTGTTAAGATCAAACATCTTTGTGAAAATCTAAAATTTAAGATGATATTCCATAGACTCTCTCAAGTAGACAAAAGGGCTTCTAAAAATCTTAAGACTGTCATCCCACAACACCCTGACTTGTAACTTAAAAAGGGGTCTGTCTTGATAGCGTGGAGTGCCTTTTGTCCAACTGAGTAGACAATTTAGCATTTGGGAGGCCCACAGAGTTTTAAAGAGAATTTTAATAGTGAAAGCATTACTAGTTTGGACTAAAAGGGACAGAGACAATTCATAATGAATAGAGGTCTCCAGGTCCCCAACTTCTTTGGGCAAGAAGCAGGCTAAGAAAACTACTTAGCCACAAACACAGGTCATTTCCTACTGAAAAGGAAAGACATCTCAGAGGGTGAAGCCAAGGGCTGAGAGAGTGGATCTAGAAGCCAATGAGGGCAGTGGTAGGCTCTCCTAAAGATAAGAGGAAAATCCTACCAGGCAGTAGAACCAGGCCTTAACCAAGGGAATTCTAGATTTGGGGTAGCCTGAGATACGTGCCTAGATATCAGAATTTTCATGGATCAGTGACTGCTGTGTGTCTCCCACTCTCCCAGTCTCATTTTGAACAAGAGTATCAATTTTGGTTATCCTGTCCCTGTTTCAGCTTTGTATGTCAGGGGTGTGGGAGGAAGATAACTGAATTTTTAGGTCACAGGCAGTAGTGTGCTGATAAATGTTTAACAACTGGATTCTGGAGAAAAGAAAACCCTGATTGGTAGTGTTTATCGATTTCTGCACTATAAATTCTCCCACCATGGCTGATTTCAAACTACCAATGTGGTGTCACTGGATATGGAGTTGGGAGCTGTTCATAATCCAGGATGAGTCAGATATAGGATATTACTGAAGGCCCCTACCCCCCAGTTTCCCCAGAGTCCCAAGCTCGCTCTCTTTGTATCTCCAGGAATAATTCTCATATCTTTCTTTCACACTGTGGTGTAGATGATAGCTCAAATTGGAATGAAACTTCAAGCTAAAATATTTAAATGTAAAAGGTGGAATCCAGGTATCAGTCATTCTCACCTCCCAACAAGTCATCTCAGATCAGACACCCTCTGGCCTGAATGTTGTATTCATTCATTGATTAGTAAATATGTGGAAAGTATATAGACTTTGAAGGTCAGAGAGAACGTGTTTGAATTCTGCCCCTTGCTAGCTGTGTGACCTTGGCCATATAAATGATCTTTGAGTCTTAGTTTCTGCGTTCATAAGATGGGAATAATTAAAGTCTACTTTATGGGGTAGTTGTGAGGATTAAATGAGATGAGGCAGGGCACACTAATGTCCAGTGATCATTATTATTGTCACAGTGTGCCAGGAATTGGGATAAATGTTAGGGATACAAATGTGGGGAAAAAACCACCAAAACAGCCAGGATTTCAGTGTTCAAGGGACTCATGGTTCATGGCCATCTATCCACCTTGTGTTCATCTACTCCAAACTACCTTTCAACTCCAAAAGCAGTCTGCTCCTTCAGACTGTTACGGTGTTTTCCCTTCTCTTTAGGATGTCATTTGCCATTCACTCCCCATTGAAGTCAAACTTGCTCTACAATGCTAGCTCATTTCCAGTCTTCTTCTAAAGGCCCTGCCTTCAGGTTCCAGAGAATTCTTAGCCTGGCCCAGAGAGCTCTTGTGACTTCATCTAGCATTTATTTCATTCTGCTTTATTCTAATCCGTTTATTTCCAGCAGCAGCAACCAAAACCATCATGGGCAGGAGGTGAATCTTCTATCTCCTGCCCCTCCCACCATAGCCTTTTAACACATCACCTGTATTAGCTCACTTCGTCTGTAAAATCCGCATTTACAAATGAGAAAACTATTAGCTACCTTGGTCACACAGTAATAATTGGCTGAGCAGGGATTTAAGCCCAGGTTATCTGGCTCCAGAGTTTGTGTTCTTAATCATAAGAAGAAACCTCCCTTTGAACTAGAATAGGGTCTCATCTGTTACTGGGGACTCTGGACTGTGGTTGAGCTGACCTACAGCGTGGTTTGCTTATTTAGTGCAACCTGTGTTTATTGAGCATCTCTCCTATGTTCTCAAGAGACAGAGTGGTACAGTGGTCAAGGCCATGGATTCCAGAGCTGGACTGTCTGGCTCCACCACTTACCCACCATGTAACCTTGAGCAAGTTACTCAACCTCTTTGCGCCTCAATTTCATCACCTCTAAAATGGGGATAACAAGTGCTCTTGCCTCAGGGGTTCTGAGGATTTCAGGGAGTTAGTGTATATTATAGGTTTAGGCCACAGTCAACATTGTACTAGGGTTAGTTACTAGACTAGTATGAGGAATAAAGGACAGTTCCTGACCTCAAGGGGTTGGCCTTCTTGGGAGCACAGACTTCAGAGAAAACCTGCAATTCCACAGAGGGAGATCAGGTTCAGGGTAAGGGTGTGGGGGCTGCCAGAAAGGGAGCCCCTCACTCTCAGGTCAGGGTGGGTTTTTCAGGACAGGAGTGCTGGTCTTGAAGGGAAACAGGAGTAGGTGCTGACTGGGAGAAGTGAGCCAGGAATGGGAAGGGCCAGGAATGGGAAAACCTAGGAAGAGCTTGAGAGAAGCTCAGAGGCCAGCGGGATCATCCCATGCTGGTTCTGGAGTCCTGTCTCCGATTCTTGGTCTTTCCAGCTGCCCACTAAATTCTTCAACTTGTCTCCCCTGCATGGCAGTAACTTTCTCTTCTCTATCCTTTATCCCATATCCACCTTTCTGAGTCCCATTTTGACCCTGTTCTGATGTGGAGACCGAAGGTAAGAAGGCAAGAGGGCAGGGGTAGGATGGAGAGGTATTGTAGTGCCAGTGTTTCCCTTTTCTGCCTTTTCCCAAAATGAGGGAGGCATCTGGGGGAGAGAGGGACACAGAGGCTGGATCCTGGGGCCAGAGAAGGGACAGACTCCCCAGCTCCCAGCCCCACAGAGAATGTGTCCACTGTAGCCTGTGGAAGTTTGCGTGGCCTGCAGAGAAGAGCCAGAGCGCATGGGGCAGACAGTCCCAAAAGAAGCAAAACTAACCCATGCTCCAGCTGCTCATTGGCCAGACTAAAGCTACAGGAGGGAGCCTGAGATTAGGAGATGACAGGCTGTGGGAGGCAAGGGTTGGGATGGTGGGGGAGGAAGTCAGGGTCAGGTTGGGAAGGACACTCTCCCTTTCCTCGACAGGACAGGTTTGGAGGGATCTACAGACCAGGAACTCACCGATCTCAGCAAAGCTGATGATTTCATACTCCTGTCTCCTGTCAGTTTCCAGAAGTGCCCCCTGGGGGGGCCCGTGAAGGCGCTGCAGGGCGCTCCTCAGAGCAGCTCTGGACCCTGGCCGGCTCAGTGTTGGGCGCTGGCTGAGATGCAGCATGTCTAAGATGCTTCTCTTGGCCAGATTAAGAAGCAGCTCCCGTTGGCTCTCCAGGTCCAAGACAGGCCCCCCACATGCCAGACATGGATTGTCAGCTCTGGAAATGGCCACTGTGGCTGGGAGCAGGAGTAGGAAGGCCAGGAGCAATGAGCAGATCATTGCTGGGGGAGGCCCTCCTGGATCCACACAGTTGAGACAGAGCCGCAAACCCGTAGCTCAGGGTCCCAACAGCTGTGGTTTGGGCTCTGTCCTGCCCACCAGGGGCCCGAGAAGGAGAGTGTGTACAGCTGGCATGACTCCTTGCAGCAGGGGATAAAGCAGCCAAACATCGGATTTGAGAGATGAAGCCAGTTACAGGCAGAACTCGGCAGAAGCTGCCAATGCAAAATCAGTGAAAGTACAGAGTGGGGGATGTGAGGGAGGTTGGTTTGTTTTGAGAAATGTCCTGGGGCCAATGTTAGGAGATAGTGCATTATCCATGTGAGCTGCCAGGCCTGGGGACAAAGGTTAGAGATGAAATTCCTCTTCAGAACAACAGCCTTGTTGGAAGGTTAGGGGGAAAGGGAGAGGGCAGAGGTCCTAAGATAGAGTGTTAAAGGGTGACTCTGAAAGAAGAGAGGGTCATTGGCAGGGCACTCTAGGTCAATGTCAAGTAAGCAATTGAGAGTTGCATTTTCTGTTGCCTGGTATTTCTCAAAGCCCCTCCCCCGCTCCCTCCCTCCTTGAGGCTCACAATCCAGACTCCTCCGTGGGCCCTGGGTTGGGTTTGGCCAAGTAGGGCTGAAAACCAGCCTGTCTAATGATTAAGGAAGGGGAGGGGCCAGGTCTTCCATGTGCTCAGAGGGTGTCTGAAGGTGGAGAAGGGACTTGAGAGCTGGCTTTGCTCACCTTTGAGGTTTCTTCTGTTTAGGAAAGGAAGTTTTGAGATTTCACAGAATTCTTGGCTTTTTCCCCAAAGGTCCCAAGTGGTAGATTTCCAGGGTAAGTTCTGTTTCCTCAGTGGGGATTTAATGGCTGGAATGGCCAGTGGAGTTAGGAGCTAATGGTTTTAGGTAGATGGCCTTGGTTAAAAATTTCTCTTCCTTTTATTAGCTTTGTGACTCTGGGCAAGTTACTTGACCTCTCTTGCTTCAGTTTCTTCATTGGAGAAATAGGAAAAATGATTATCAATGATTCCCAAGTTAAAAAACCCCTGTAATCCATACAATTTTTGGTAACTCGTATGGTGGCTAAACCCGACTGGAAAAGGAGTGAGGTTATTTATGGTCTTTTAAAAAATCATTCTGAGGGAAATGCAAATTAAAACCACAATGAGATATCACCTCATACCAGTCAGGATGGCCAGCATCGAAAAGACTAAGAACAAATGCTGGCAAGGATGCTGAGAAAGGGGAACCCTCCTACACTGGTGGGAATGTAAACTAGTTCAACCATTGTGGAAAGCAATTTGGAGGTTCCTCAAAAAACTAAAAATAGAAATACCATTTGACCTGGGAATTCCACTCCTAGTAATTTACCCAAAGAATACAAGTTCTCAGATTCAAAAAGACATACGCACCCCTATGTTTACTGCAGCACTATTTACAATAGCCAAGATATGGAAGCAACTTAAGTCTCCATCAGTAGATTAATAGATAAAGAAGATGTGATACATATAAACAATGGAATACCATTCAGCCACAAGAAAGAAACAAATCCTACCATTTGCAACAACATGGATGGAGCTAGAGGGTATCATGCTCAGTGAAATAAGCCAGGCAGAGTAAGACAAGTACCAAATGATTTCCCTCATTTGTGGAGTGTAACAATGAAGCAAAACTGAAGGAACAAAACAGCAGCAGACACACAAACTCCAAGAAGGGACTAGCAGTTACCAAAGGGAAGGGGTGGGGAGGGAGGGAGAAGGGGATTGAGGGGTATGATGATCAGTACACATGGTTGGGGGGGGTCACGGGGAAGACAGTGTAGCACAGAGAAGACAAGTAGTGACTCTGTGGCATCTTACTACACTGATGGACAGCGACTTCAATGGGGCATGGGGAGGACTTGATAATATGGGTGAAGGTAGTAACCGCATTGTTGTTCATGTGAAACCTTCATAAGAGTGTATATCAATAATACCTTAATAAAAAAAATTGTAAAAAATAAAATAAAATAAATAAAAACAATAATTAGCACAATTGCTGAAAATGAAAAAAAAAGAAAATACAAAGATCTCAAAAAATGTAAAATATGGGCAAATATAAAAGCTAAAAAAATTCATACTGAGACTTTTTATACATTTTTACTCCAGAAATACAAATTATTTGATTATGGGCTGCTGCCTTTGGTATGTTATATAATATGAAGTATTTGTACTGTTTTACTTTTCTAAAAGTTGAATTTTCTGAATTCTGAAATGTCTGGTCCTATGGATTTTGAATATGGGATTATAGATCTATAATGATTACCTCAGAGTTTTGAGTTTTAAATAATTTTGTAAAGTACTTCCAATGGCTGGCACATGGTAAATGCTTAATAAAAGTTTATTGTTATTCTTGCTATAGAGGTTTGTTTGTGGGCCTGAGTACCCTCACCTCTAGATGTACGGAAGGAATCTGCCAGTATTTTTCCCTTCTGGACTCTCCTTTTCTAGACACCATGCCTCCAGTCACCATTTGTAGTGCAGTTACGTAGCAAGTCATCTCTGCTGTTTATCATTATCTTCCTAGCATCGCACACAGTGTCTAATCTGTCATATAGATGTTTAAAATATATTTGAGTGAACCCAGGCTGCTTCTCAGAAGCTATATTCAAGTCACCTTGATTAGATTTTTGTGTCAGTTTCTTAGCTCTGTTCTACAATAGCTTTTAATTGTTCTTAAAGGGCTGTGATAGAGGTAGATTGACTATTTAGTTTCTAGTATAAATTTATTTATCTAAAAATGTTTTATCTAGATACAATTCACATAACATAAAATTCACCCTTTATTTAGAGTTCACAATTTTGTGGTTTAGTATTTTCATAGAGTTGTGTGACCATCACTCCTATGTAATTTAAGAACATTTCCATCACTCCCAAAAGAAACCCTGCACCCATTAGCAATCATTCCCCACTCTCCTCACCCCAGCCTACAGGGACTGATCTTAGGTCTAACATTTTAATATTCCTAATTTCATTCTT
Source organism: Smutsia gigantea (assembly GCA_032199065.1). Lineage (NCBI taxonomy): Eukaryota > Metazoa > Chordata > Mammalia > Pholidota > Manidae > Smutsia > Smutsia gigantea. The sequence continues at coordinate 16,462 of JAVSCE010017963.1, forward strand.
GGATGATAACTTTGAGTTTGGGGAGGTAGTTATATTGCCATTTGTTTCATGTCTTGACTACAGTATGTAGTTCCCAGACCCCCTCAAATCCTAGGATATCTTCAGTTACTCCTCTTCTCTCTGGCAAGTAGTGGTGAATGAGAAAGTAAGCAAAAGGGGGAGAAGCAGAGAAGGGCTTCTTTTAGGGGTGGATGCCTCATGTTTCTGTCTTATACTGTTCTTTAGTTACTGTTGTCTCAGAAAGACCTAACTGACTGTTTCACTCTGTAACATGACATACATCATGACAGGTACTTTGTAACCTGCCCTCTCCACTTACATTTCTAATAGGGTAGTGATTAAGAGCAGGCTCTGAAGATAAACTGTCTCAGTTCAAAATCTGGCACTTTGGTCACTCTAAAAATTCAATGCAATCCTTATCAAAATACCAATGGCATTTTTTCACTGAAGTAGAGCAAATAATACTAAAATTTATATGGAATCACAAATGCAATCTTGAGAAAGGAGAACAAAGGTGGGGAGGTATTTGTGCCCTGATTTCAAACTATACTACAAAGCTATAGTAATAAAAACAGCACGGTACTGGCACAAGAACAGACCCATAGATCAATGGAACAGGGTAGGAGCCCAGAAATAAACTCATGTCTGTATGGTCAATTAACATATGACAAAGAAGGCAAGAATATACAAGGGGGAAAAGTCAGTCTGTTCAATAAATGGTCTTGGGAAAACTGGACAGCCTCATGCAAAAGAATGAAACTGGATTACTATCACACCAAACACAAAAATAAACCCGAATTGGATTAAAGGTCTAAGTGTAAAACCTGAAACCATAAAATTCCTAAAAGAAAACAGGCAATAAACTTTAAGTTGAAATATCATTGATATACAGTTTTCTATTGGTTTCAAGTATACAACACAGTACTTCAACAGTTACTATATTACTAAATCCTCACCCCCATTAGTGCAGTTACTATCTGTCAACATAGGAAAATATTACAGAACCATTGGCTATATTCTCCATGCTGAACTACCATCCCCATGGCCAATTTATATTGTGGGTGAGAATTTTTGTGCCCTTTTATTCCCCTCAACCTCCCCACCCACCCACCCCAACCTCTTCCTGATGGTAACAACCAGTCACTTCTCAGTGTCTCTGAGTCTACTATTATTTTGTTCATTTTGTTTGTTTTGTTTTTATATTCCACAAATAAGTGAAATCATATGGTGTTTGTCTTTTTCTGCTTGGCTTATTTCACTTTAATAAGTGGTGGGACTATAAACTGGTGCAGCTACTATGGAAAACAGTATGGAGCTTCCTCCATAAATTAAAGATAGTAACACCATAGAACCCAGTAATTCCACTTCTGGGTTTTTACCAAAAGAAAACAAGATCATTAATTTGGAAAGATATATCAACCCCTATGTTTACTGCAGCATTATTTACAATAGCCAAGATATGGAAGCCAACTAAGTGTCCATGGATAGATGAATGGATAAAGAAGCAGTACATGACACAATGGAGTATTGTTCAGCCACAGAAAAAGAATGAAATCTTGACATTTGTGACAACATGGATGGACCTAGAGGGCATTATGCCAAGTGAAATAAGAGGAAGACAAGTTCCATGTTATTTCCCTTATATGTGGAATCTAAAGAAAAAAAACTAAAATGAACAAAGAACACAGAAATAGACTCATAAATACAGGAACAACCCAAGGGGAGGGGCAAAAATGGTGAAGGGGATAAAGAGATATAAACTTTCAATTACGAAATAAATAAGTCAGGAGGATGAAAAATACAGCAAAGTAGAATAGTCAATAATATTATAATAACTTCGTATGGTGATGGATGGTAACTACACTTATGGTGAGCATTTTGTAATGTATATAGTTGTTGAATCACTATGTTGTACACCTGAAACCGATATAGTATTGTGTATCAACTAAACGTAAAAAAACCAAAACAGTTGCCTCAGGTTTCCTTATCTATAAAATGGGTACCTATTGTTTTGAGGATTGAGTTGAAATAACAGATGTAGAATGCTACATATTCCATATTATACATACATGCACAATAAAAATTTTAGCTATTCTTTCCTTTTGGTCACCACTGCCCCTTCCTCCAACTGGAAAACCTGGAACTTGCTGACCCTTGAAGGAAAGAAGAATTTCATACCTCTAAGACTTTGCTGGAATCTCTATTTTGCCTCTCTGGACGTCCATCTACATTCTTAAGGTTAGCTGAAATTTTATCTGTAGCTTCTCTGTAGTTTAATCTCCCTTGCCTCTAAGAATTGCTCCTTCCTGTGTTTCCACAGCACCCTGAACACCTATTTATAGCACTTACATTGTATTATAATTATTATTATACATAATATTTGCCTACTGCAGTTCTTGTCACATAGTAAATCTTTAATGGTCGAATTCTACCAATGTAAGACTATGCGTCTTTGAGGGGGTGGGTCAGCAGCAAATGGTCCAAATACACATTATTGGTTAACTAAACTGATTCCGTCAAGAAAGAAAAAGACCAGTATTTTAGAGTGGGTGGTGTTCAGAAGTGATTTTAATAGGACGGACTTAAATCTGCTTTATTCAGAGTTACATTTTTTTTACATCTGGAAATGGACGTTCACGCACCACATGGTCTTTATTCATTTACGCTACAAATATTTATTGCATATATGCTCCTTTGGGCGCAGGAGTTGCCGTCCTAAGAAAAAGGCTATTTTGAAGGTGCTTGGGGAATTCCAATTACCTTAACGCCTCTTAGTGTTGCTTAAGTCTTGGGTGAGTCTGACAGGCTTGGTGGCTTTACGGGAGACTGAATTGGAGGTTTAACACTCGCGCACGCGGACCAAGCTACAGCGAGCGAGGGAACGCGCTAGCGTGGGCGCGTGCCCGGGGAAGGCGGGCGCGAGCCGGGCTGGCAGAGGAGGTACACCGGAAGCAGGCACGCGCTGGGCGCCGTGACGATGACGCTAGACGTGCTGGCGCAGCGCGCAGGCAGCCGCGGGGGGCGGGCTCTAGACCTTTCTTTCCCTTCTGGTTCCCCCTCCCCCCTTTTCTCCCTTTCCGGGCTTGGCTCCCCCCTTTGCACCCCCTCTTCCCCCTTCCCCTCCCCCGCCCCAGTCCCCCTGGTCCCCCGTCCTGGGCCCCGGGGAGCCCCCTCCGAGAAGAGCCCCCCCTCAGAAGCGCGCCGCCGCTGGCGGTCGGGGCCGAGCCGCAGCCGAGTGGCCGTGGGCCCGGGCGGCGGGCGGAGACGCGGGCGCCCTCCCCGCTGCGGCCCGCGTGAGGTGAGGCCACCTCCTGGCCGAGGGGGCGGGCGGCGCGGGCGGCCCGTGGGGAGGGGGCGTGGCGGCCGCGCGGGCGGGCTGGGGCCCGACCTGGGTACCTCGTGCTGGAGCTGCCCGGCTGGCCGGGCGGAGGGTCAGGGCCGCATCTTCCCGTCAGGGACTGCCCCGAGGCCAGAGACGCCCCAGCGGGGCGCGGGGGTGCTGGCGCCACCTGTGTCCTGTGCACTGGGACCCAGGCACTGTTGCGCCCTTGTAGTACTTGGGGGTGACTAGCTCCATGTGTTTCTTGGGTCTCCGTTTTCCTCGGAGCATTGGAAAAATGGGAAGGGAAGGTGTTGCAGTGTTAAAATCACGGCGGTGTCCGAGTTTATAAAGGGACAGAGATTTAAGTTGTAACATACCCGGAGATGTTTCTGGAGCTTGAAAGTTGGACCTGCCCTATGCTCATAACTCACTCTTGAGCCTCTGAAAACTCCGTTTTTGGTTTCCTTTAGAGCCAAAAATTTTCAACCTTTGTGATCATTAGCCTACTAACTCCACAGACTATTCACTCTGAGTGAGTTTTCTTGGATAATGATGAGAAATGAGCAAATAACAGCCCCAGAAGTTCATTAAACCAAAGAAAGATGTGGGAGAATCTTTTCCAGTTTTATGAGAAATGTTGACATACCGTATATGTTTAAGGCGTACAGCGTGATGGTTTGATTTACATATATTGTGAAGTGATTATCGAAATAGGTTTGGCTAACAGTCATCTCATAGAATAAGAAGAAAAAGAAAAAAAATGTTTCTTCATGATGAGAATACTTAGGACTCTCAACAACTTTCCTGTATGTCATACTATCGTGCAGCAGTATTAACTATAGTAGTATTGTGCATATGTCCCTAGTATTTACTTATCTTAAAACTTGGCAATTTGTACCTTTCCTCTGATTCCCCCCTCTCCCCACCTTCTGCTAACCAACCACATACATGTCTGATTTCTTTATGAATCTCATTTGTTTTTTTCTTTAGATGATTTCTTATATTACCTGAAACACAGGGTCTTTCTCTGACTTGTGTACCTTCAAGGTCTATGTTGTAACTGGTAGGATTGCCTTATTTTTTATGGCTGAATAATATTTCATTGTAGATACAGTTGACTTTTGAGCATGGGTTTGGTCCACTTATATGCAGATTTTTTTCCATAAATACATTGGAAAGTTTTTTGGAGATTTGGGACAATTTGAAAAAACTTGTAGATGAACTGCCATAGCTTTGAAATATTGAAAAAATTAAGAGAAATATATGGCCAATGCTGTATTATGAATATGACTAATACTGTATGCCATAAAAATTTCATGATAAATTCATTAGTGTATAGGCTAGGCTGGTGTGAAGTCGTTTTGTTTGCAGTATGCTACCACAGAGCAATCGTACTGCTGCTGCTTTGTAAATAAGTACGAGTTTCTTTTTCACATTATCTTTTCATTTCTAATGTTATATGTTAGTAATACATGTAAATGTAACATCTATATGTTTGTATCATGTAAGACAGTATCGATGTAGGTACTGACAGATTCATCTTGTAAACAGACAAAGTAAACTTATGGTACTGATAAATACTGTACAGTACTATAAATTTATTTTCTGTTCCTTATGATTTTCTTAACCTTTTGTTTTTTCTAGCTTACTATATTATAAGAATACAGTATATAATACATATAACATTACAAAATAGGTGTTAATTGTTTATGTTATCAGTAAGGCTTCTAGCCAACAGTAGGCTGTTAGTTAAATTTTTGGGGAGTCAAAAAGTTACTTGTGGATTTTTGACATGCTCCCTATTGGTGGATTTTGACACCAGCTTCCCTAAACCCCACGTTGTTCAGAGGTCAACTCTGTATATACCACAACTTCTTTTCCCATTCACGCATAGATGGACACTTAGGTTATTTTCATGTCTTGGTTTATTGTGAGTAATGTTGCTAATAAACATGGGGGTGCAGATACCCTTTCAAATTAGTGTTTTTGTTGATGTGGAAAAATTTAAATTTAGTCCCTGTTGGATGAATGTTCCTATACATGTTATTTTCAGATGGGTTTAACTACAGTGGAGAAGCCTGGGTCCTGTCTGACGTTGATAGGCAACTCGGAGGCTGGGGAGGAGAGAAGTGGTAGGTTCCACTTCAGGGATGTCACAATTCCTGGCATTTTATTGTATTTTAGATCGTCAAATTGTTGCTTGAATTAGTTTGTGGTTCCTCTTTCTTCCTAATGCTTCCCCTCCTCCCCGCACCATTTTCTTTCTCCAATAGTTCCTATTTTTTCCCTTTCTGGAGCCTGGGGCATTGAGACAAAAACGATTTAAATTAAAATAATTCAATTAAACTTTTAGTTGTTATTTTTCTTTTCCCATTGCTGGTCCCCACAGGGTTGAGAGTACAGAGGACCCTTTTGAAGGTCTGATGAACTGTCAGCAAAAGTAAATTTTAGAATTGCAGTTCCATTTATCTTTATGTCCATTATACCATCTATACTGTGGATACCACATTATAAACAAAACTTTAAAAATGTGCCTATGTAAAAATAGGGTGCCTGATATTTTTGAATGGAAAGGAGTCAGATGGGAGGAGCTTCCTTTCTCTTTCAAAATAAAAACCAAGACTTTACAGTTGCCTTTAAAGCCCTAGATCTGTAGCACCCCTCTCCTCCAACATAGTGGTCTCCTGGCTGTTCTTGAGCACAGCAGGCGTAGTTCTGCCTTGGGGGCTATGCACTTGTTCTCAGCATCTTCCTGGCTCACCTTTTCCTTATAAAGCTGCATAGCCTTGTCCCTTCTTCTCCTTCAGATGTCACTCTAACAGTGACATTTCCTTGACTTTCTAAATTGCATAGCCTCTCCTACACATACAGAACTCCCTAGCTCTCTTCTCGGCTTTATTTTCCTCTCTACCTCTTATCAGCTTGTACCATACTATATATTTAGTACCCCCCAGTGGGAAGTAAGCTTCATGAGGGCAGATAGTCTTGTTTTGTTAATTGCTGTATCTCAGCACTTAGCATGGCACTTAAGATGCATTCCGTGCTCAACAAACTTACTGACCAGGTAAAGAGGGGGAGTTTTATTTTTGAACAGTCTTACTGTCATGAATTTCTGATCGTGATTAGTTATCTTTGGAGGGACAGAATGGATTTTCACTAGGATTTTTTGTAAGGTACTCATTGGGAGTCTCAAGATGTTTTTTCTGTCAGTTCTTGCCACATTTCTGTTTTGGCAGAAGTCTAGTGCTTTCAGGTTGTTGAATGAAAGCACTTTGAAGGCAATGAGGACAGAGTGTTGGTATGTCTTTGGTATTGGTAGTCTTTAAGGAAGATTATTTTAGAGGAAGATTATCTCAGAGCTCATGTGGCTAGAATTTTTACCTACTGCTTCAGGTGCTTCCCTTGAGGTTTGTGCACTACCCTGATGAGTACACTAAGGATGATCACCATCCTTACCTCTTTGGCCCTAGAATGCTGAGCAGACTGGTTCCACGTGGAATTTTTCAGAAGACTGAAGATGTTAATAGTTAAGTCCAAGCTGTATGGGTTATATATTTTTTCCCAGTTATGTGGACACAGTTGAGCTCAAAAACTATAAGGCTTTCTTTAACAATGAAGGAGTGTTCATTTATGGGGAGCATCTGATCCTTTTTTTAATAAACACATTTTGGGGGCATTTATAGCAACTCAATTCTATGTCAGTCTGAGGATAAAAGGAGCAGGTCCCCTGAGTTCTGTGGATTATCCCTCATTTGTTTTTTCCTTATTTCTTGATTGGTGCATTTGCTACCTTCATTGACCTCTGGCTAGAATGGCCTGGATGAGATTTCTCTTTGGGGCAGTCCAGGCCACTGTTACCCAGCTTAGGAAGGCAAAGGGAGTGAGGCAGTGCTTTTAACACTTTGTGGGAATGCTGGTGGCAAAGTAAGATTTTTGCTTAAACCTTTGTCAGGACATTGAAAGCTGTTCTCTCATAGGTCTGGCGTGGGTGGAAAAATTGGGGATCTTCTATCTATTGGACTGGTGGTTCTGATATTATTAGCATAAAGAAGGAACAGCGTCAGAAGCATATTTTTGTTTTATAAAAATTTCTGATGTGACAGAGCTTAAACAAAACTTCTATTATCCCCTTTTAAATCCTTTTAAAAGATTTTTAACAGAGTTTCTAGGAAGTCTTTCTTAGGCTGCAGAGATACTGAAACATCTCTATACTGTGTTCTAATGTTGTACAGATAAATACTGAGCACTGACAACATTTCAGTGTATGAACAGTTTCTGAGTGACGCAGTGCTTTTTCCTGTGCTTCATCTCTTCAGGACCTCAAGGAAAGTTTTCAGAAAAAATCAGAATTAAAGAAAGGGATTAAAAGTGTTGCGTGGTCCCAGGAAGTACAGAGGAGATAATTTTGTGAAACTGTGTGGTGTGTATGTGTACTTTTTCTATGTATGCCTTCCTGTAAGATTGGGTAAGGGACTCTGAGTGTCCCTTTTGAAATGTGCTATGAACTTACAAGTACGAAAAATAACTGGGCTCAGCTTGAATGTGTGTTCATGAATACAGTTGGTGGGTCTAATTTTAGAGACCTCCTTTATACACAGTGGCTTTAGTATTTTTCCCCAGCTATATCCTTCTCACCCTCTGTGTAGAAAGCATTCCACTTAATAGTCTTTTAGTGGTTAACTTTAGTTCTTACCAAGGTTGCCAGTTTAGCAGTGTACACGTGTTCCATCTGTGCAATGACCTTACTCTGTCTGAGTTTATTTCTGAAAAGATACAGATAGGAAAGAATTCTTAAACGTGATCTGTTTTGAGTCCTCTTCGAGTTTCCTTGGATTTCCTTAGCATGTATTTTCTCCAACACTTAAAAAAAAAACTTCTGTTGAAAGCCTTTAATTACAATAATCTACAGTGATTTCATCGTTTTTACTCCAGATGTAATAAAGATTCTGAATGCCTCCTAAATCCAGGTGTTCTTTTTGTTTTTCTGCTGAACCTCTTGTAAGTTGTTCAGTCCACTTGTTGGAGGGAAAGCTGTTTCAGCTTTCTAGTTTGACAGTAAGTTTCCCAGAGAGTTTTCCTGTGTTTTTTTTTAAAAAAGAAGAAATCAAATTAGGAACCCCAGCCTAGAGATGAGAGAGGATTAGGAGAAAAGGTGCAAAAGCCTCAGGTAGTCACGTCTCCCAATAGTCAAAACACATGTGGTATTTTTAAAGGACTCATTTTATTCTATTCCTCCTTAGTTTGTTAACCACAAAAGCATCAAAAATCTTTTCATTTCCTTTAATTGCATGTTTACTTGTCATACTGTGACTTTTCTAAATTGTCAAAGACTTTGATTTTTCTTGGGAAACAATTTTCATGCCTTTCTGGGTATTTTTTTTGGAAAAAAATGAAGCTAGTTGTTAAATGCTCCTGTAAGGTCTCTTCCCTAACTTGGGCCAGTGTTCTGATTATTCCATTTCTCTAGGTGTTTATGGTATCTTTTCAGCCTTTTTTTTTTTTCATTGAAGACCTCAAGATCTTCAATGCAAGTAAAAACTGTGATTTTGCACTTATACAATTACTCTGAGTCTGGAAGGATCTCAAACTTAAGTCCTCATCCTACAGAGCTAGAAGTATAAAGATAAGTAATCAGCAGGGTTAAAAATAACTCAGTTTATTTCTAGTTGGTATTTGTGAATCTATAGTGGGAAAAGAGAAAAAGCTGGTCAAGTTTTAGTCAAATTCTACCTTGGCTTTTTGGAGGTAGTTTTGCTCCCACTATTAGTCTTCTGTACAGTTCTTAACTAATGTACAGAATAGAGATATACTGTCTTAACTTCATTAACTAGTTTCTTCTGCCACTTGGTCCATTATCTTCCTTGTGTGGATGCTTCTGGTGTATTTCATGTTGATAACATCTGTGCTGGCTGCAGTATTTATTATTAATAATGATCAAAACTACATGTGGAATAGCCAAAGCAATCCTGAGAAGGAGGAACAAAACAGGGGGAATTACACTCCCTGACTTCAAGCTCGACTACAAAGCCACAGTAATCAAGACAATTTGGTATTGGCACAAAAACAGACCCACAGACCAGTGGAACAGAATAGAAAATCCAAACATTAACCCAAACATATACAGTCAATTAATATATGATAAAGGAGCCTTAGATATACAATGGGGAGATGACAGTCTCTTCAGCAGCTGGTGTTGGCAAAACTGGACTACTGTCTAACCCCATACACAAAAGTAAACTCAAAATGGATCAAAGACCTGAATGTAAGTCATGAAACCATAAAACTCTTAGAAAAAAACATAGGCAAAAATCTCTTGGGCATAAACATGAGCGACTTCTTCATGAACATATCTCCCCGAGCAAGGGAAACAAAAGCAAAAATGAACAAGTGGGACTATATCAAGCTGAAATGCTTCTGTACAGCAAAGAACACCGTCAGTGGAACAAAAAGACATCCTACAGTATGGGAGAATATATTTATAAATGACATATCCAATAAGGGGTTGACATCCAAAATATATAAAGAACTCATGCACCTCAACAAACAAAAAGCAAATAATCCAATTAAGAAATGGGCAGAGAACAAGAATAGACACTTCTCCAAAGAAGAAATTGAGATGGCCAACAGGCACATGAAAAGATGCTCCACATCACTAATCATCAGAGAAATGCAGATTAAAACCACAATGAGATATCATCTCACACCAGTGAGGATAGCCAACATCCAAAACACAAAGAACAGTAAATGTTGGTGAGGATGTGGAGAAAAGGGAACCCTCCTGTACTGCTGGTGGGACTGCAAATTAGTTCAACCATTGTGGAAAGCAGTATGGAGGTTCCTCAAAAAACTCAAAATAGAAATACCATTTCACCAGGAATCCCACTCCTAGGAATTTAGCCTAAGAATGCAGCAGCCCAATTTGAAAAAGACATATGCACCCCTATGTTTATCGCAGCACTATTTACAATAGCCAAGAAATGGAAGCAACCTAAGTGTCCATCAGTAGATGAATGGATAAAGAAGAGGTGGTACATATACAGAATGGAATATTATTCAGCCATAAGAAGAAGAAAAATCCTACCATTTGCAACAAAATGGATGGAGCTAGAGGGTATTATGCTTAGTGAAATAAGCCAAGTGGAAAAAGACAAATATCAAATGATCTCACTCATATGTGGAGTATAAGATCAAAGAAAAAAACCGAAGGAAGAAAACAGCAGCAAACTTACAGAACCCGAGAACAGACTAATAGTTACCAAAGGGAAAGGAACTGAGGTGGATGGGTGGGAAGGGAGGGACAAGGGGGAAAAAAGGGGCAATACAATTAGCAGATGTAATGTTGGGGGGGCACGGGGAGGGCTGTACAACTCAGGGAAGATGTAGTGATTCTATAGCATCTCACTATGCTGATGGACAGTGACTGTAATGGGGTTGGTGGGGGGGACCTGATGAAGGAGGCAGTTTAATAACCACAATATTCACATGTAATTGTAGATTAATGATACAAAAAATAAATTATATAAAATTAAAAAAAACTACTTGTAATAACGGCAGAGTACTTTTCTCTTTTGGACCTTACTGGACCTTAAAGTAGTGTCAACATTTACATTAAAAGACTAGATTTTTCAAGTATGCAGTTCATATTTTTTGTGGGGGCAGTGTTTTGTTTCATATGCCAGTTGTTGGGACTTATGCATGGTTTTGGCATGTAAGCAACATCATGAGCATCGGGTAATTCTTCATCCCTTGGTGGTTCAGACTTGTGAAACCTTCTGTAAGGTTCATAACAGAGAAGTAGGAGGAAGATAATCAAGACAGTGACAATCGAAACTTAGTAATAGGCACATTTGAAATGTATTTTCTCCTGTATTCACAAATTGTTCTTTCTCCTTACCCTTACTTTGTGATTCTGTGATACATAATCAGCTGATAACTTCCAGGAAACAAGGTGCTGTGGATGGATAGCAGGTGAATCTGCACTCCGAATGAAAATGTTAGTGTTTCTAATGCTTTTGGTGGAGGCAGCTCCCAGCAGCCGTCAAAATCGATGGGAAGAACATAGCGGAACTTGTTATTAAGTCTAATGGACCCCCTTTAACTTCTCTCTTAGTCAGTTTTTCTGCAGCATTTATCGGCGTTGACCCTCTCTTTCTTGAAATGTTTCTGTGACATTAGTTTCTTTTTCACTTGCATTCCTGACTTTTTTTCTCTTGTGCATCCCTTAAATGTGTATCTCCTTTAAGGTTTCTGATTCGTTCTCCTTCTCCCCCTCTGGTTCTTAACCCCTGACAGCATAAGCATCTCTGGGAGAATTTGTTAAGAATGTGGCTTACAAAAGCCTTTATAATCTAGTTCTTGCCAGTCTCTCTGTGCTACCTTGTACCTTGTACCACACTTCCTGTCCTTACTGTGCTCTACCTGTAGTGGCCTTTTTCTGTTCCAGGGCCATTGACTTAGAATTCCTTCAGCTCAGAATGTTATTCTCTCAGATCTTCTCTTGACTTGCCTCTTCTCATTATTCATGTCTCAGATCAAATGATTCTCCATAGACCTTCCCTGACTATCTTATCCAAAATCGTTAACCTCTCCTTTGTGCTTCATCATATTCCTGTTTCATTATCTCCATAGCACTTACCACTATCTTAAGTTATCTTGTTTGCTTTTTTCTCTGTAGTCTGGCTGATAGCTAGAACTTAAACCCTATGAGAACAGAGACCTTATTTATTTGTAACTGCTATATTCCTAGTGCCTAGAATAGTCACTCAATACACATTTATTCAATGAGTCAATGAAATGTGCATTCCTGGGTCTTATCCTCAGAGATTGTGATTTAGTAGGCTTGGGATGGAGCCCAGGAATTTGTATTTTAACAAACATTCCAGGTGTTTCTCGTGTCTCTGGTCAGGTGTCTTGGATGACATTTAGAAAAACCTTGCTCTTCACCGTCTGTCAGTCTCATCTACCCGGATACGTGCATTTACCATATATTATTATAAGCTGGTAATTTGTGAGTCTGTCTCCAGCTCTAATCTCTTGCCTGAGCTCTAGGCTCTTTTATTCTGTGTGCTCTTGAACATCTCCATTTGACTTCACACAGCACCTCAGATTCAACATGACCAAAGCAAAAACAAATTTTCCATGGAAGTTGTTCTGAGATCTTTTTTCTGTCAATGATACCACCTAGTTGCATAAGCCAGAAACCTGGATGTCATACCTGAGTCCTTAGTCTTTAATATCTAGTAATTATAAAGTTATGTAGACTCTTTGTCTCTTCAGTATCTCTTGAATCTTTACATTTCTCTCCAGCAGTGCTACTTCCATAGTTTAGGAGACCATCATCTCTCATTTAGATAACTGTGATAGCCTTTAATTGGCCTTTCTACTCTAGTCTTGCTCTTTCCAATCTTTCATTTAGTTTTGTACCTTTCAACCAAAGAAAACTAAAATCTGTTATTTTCTCTTACTTAAAACCTTCTTATATTTTCTTGATCCCAGTGCAAAGGCTGGGCTTTTAAACATCTGGAAGCTTTACCTAAACTGCTATATTTTGCTGTTTTCCCTTTGCTTTCAAGGCTAGGATACTGGTGAATTACTTTTTCTTTCACCTGCCATGTTCTCTGATCTTGCTGCCTTTGGGTTTATCATTTTTGTTTCCCCTAACTGCCTCTTTAACCCAAAGCAGATAAAACAAAAACCCTCTGAGTTTAGCTATCATGTTCTGGAACCCATTCAGGACATACCAAACCTCTCATTTTGTATGCCTCTTTTGAACCAGTTCCCACAAAGCTGAGTTCCTCTTTGCCTTTATCTTTTTAAATTTTTTTTTATTGAGGTGTCATTGATATACACTCTTATGAAGGTTTCACATGAAAAACATTGTGGTTACTACATTCACCCATATTATAAAGTCCCTCCCATACCCCATTGAAGTCACTGTCCATTAGGGTAGTAAGATGCCACAGAGTCACTACTTGTCTTTTCTGTGCTACACTGTCTACACCGTGACACCCCCCCAACCATGTGTACTAATCATAATACCCCTCAATCCCCTTCTCCCTTTCTCCCCAACCCCCGTCCCCCACCACTCCCCTTTGGTAACTGCTAGTCCCTTCCTGAAGTTTGTGAGTCTGCTGCTGTTTTGTTCCTTCAGTTTTGCTTCATTGTTACACTCCACAAATGAGGGAAATCATTGGGTACTTGTCTTTCTCTGCCTGGCTTATTTCACTGAGCATAATACCCTCTAGATCCATCCATGTTGTTGCAAATGGTAGGATTTGTTTTCTTATAGCTGAATAGTATTCCATTGTGTATATGTACCACTCTTCTTTATCCATTCATCTACTGATAGACACTTAGGTTGCTTCCATATCTTGGCTATTGTAAATAGTGCTGCAGTAAACCTAGGGGTACATATGTCTTTTTGAATCTGAGAAGTTGTTTTCTTTGTGTAAATTCCTAGGAGTGGAATTCCTGGATCAAATGGTATTTCTATTTTTAGTTTTTTAAGGAACCTCCATATTGCTTTCCACAATGGTTGAACTAATTTACATTCCCACCAGCAATGTAGGAGGGTTACCCTTTCAATGCATCCTTGCCAGCATTTGTTGTTCCTGGTCTTTTGGATGTTGGCTATCCTAACTGGTGTGAGGTGATACCTCATTGTGGTTTTAATTTGCATTTCCCTGATAATTAGCGATGTGGAGCATCTTTTCATGTGCCTGTTGGCCATCTGAATTTCTTTCTTCTTTGGAGAACTGTCTGTTCGTATCCTCCACCCATTTTTTAATAGGGTTATTTGCTTTTTGGTTGTTCAGGTGTGTGAGTTCTTTATATATTTTGGATGTTAACCCCTTGTCAGATACGTCGTTTACAGATATATTCTCCCGTACTGTAGGGATGCCTTTTTGTTCTACTGATGGTGTCCTTTGCTGTACAGAGCTTTTTAGCTTGATGTAGTCCCATTTGTTCATTTTTGCTTTTGTTTCCCTTGCCCGAGGAGATGTGTTCAGGAAAAAGTTGCTTATCTTCATATTCAAGAGATTTTTATTTTTTACTTTTTAATTTTTTAATTTTGGCATCGTTAATCTACAATTACATGTGCAATATTATGGTTACTAGACTCCCCACATCATCAAGTCCCCACCACGTACCCCATTACAGTCATTACAGTCACTGTCCATTAGTGTAGTGAGATGCTATAGAATCACTACGTGTCTTCTCTGTGTTGTACAGCCCTCCCCGTGCCCCCCCCATATTATGTCTGCTAATCCTAATGCCCCTTTTTCCTCCTTGTCCCTCCCTTCCCTCCCATCCTCCCCAGTCCCTTTCCCTTTGTTAACTGTTAGTCCATTCTTGGGTTCTGTGAGTCTGCTGCTGTTTGTTCCTTCAGTTTTTTTCTTTGTTCTTATACTCACATATGAGTGAAATGATTTGATACTTGTCTTTTTCCGCCTGGCTTATTTCACTGAGCATAATACCCTCTAGTTCCATCCATGTTGTTGCAAATGACAGGATTTGTTTTCTTCTTATGGCTGAATAATATTCCATTCTGTATATGTATCACATTTTCTTTATCCATTCATCTACTGATGGACACTTAGGTTGCTTCCATTTCTTGGCTATAGTAAATAGTGCTGCGATAAACATAGGGGTGCATCTGTCTTTTTCAAACTGGGCTGCTGCATTCTTAGGGTAAATTCCTAGGAGTGGAAATCCTGGGTCAAATGGTATATCTATTTTGAGTTTTTTGAGGAACCTCCATACTGCTTTCCACAATGGTTGAACTAATTTGCATTCCCTCCCCAGTGTAGGAGGATTCGCCTTTCTCCACATCCTCGCCAACATTTGTTGTTGTTTGTCTTTTGGATGATGGCCATCCTTACTGATGTGAGGTGGTATCTCATTGTCGTTTTAATTTGCATTTCTCTGATGATTAGTGATGTGGAGCATCTTTTCATGTGCCTGTTGGCCATCTGAATTTCTTCTTTGGAGAAGTGTCTGTTCATATCCTCTGCCCATTTTTTAATTGGCTTATTTGGGGTTTTTTTGTTGAGGTGCCTGAGCTCTTTATATATTTTGGATGTCAACCCCTTATCGGGTATGTCATTTATGAATAAATTCTCCCATACTGTAGGATGTCTTTTTGTTCTGCTGATGGTGTCCTTTGCTGTACAGAAGCTTTTCAACTTGATATAGTCCCACTTGTTCATTTTTGCTTTTGTTTCCCTGCCCGGGGAGATATGTTCATGAAGACGTTGCTCATGTTTATATCCATGGGATTTTTTTTCTAAGAGTTTTATTATGGTTTCATGACATACATTCAGGTCTTTGATCCATTTTGAGTTTACTTTTGTGTATGGGGTTAGACAATGATCCAGTTTCATTCTCTTACATGTAGCTGTCCAGTTTTGCCAACACCAGCTGTTGAAGAGGCTGTCATTTCCCCATTGTATATCCATGGCTCCTTTATCGTATAGTATTGACTGTATATGTTTGGGTTAATCTCTGGACTCTCTATTCTGTTCCACTGGTCTATGGGTCTGTTCTTGTGCCAATACCAAATTGTCTTGATTACTGTGGCTTTGTAGTAGAGTTGAAGTCAGGGAGCGTAATTCCCCCTTCTCAGGATTGCTTTGGCTATTCGGGGTCTTTTGTGGTTCCATATGAATTTTAGAATTAATTTGTTCCAGTTCATTGAAGAAAGCTGTTGGTATTTTGATAGGGATTGCGTGGAATCTGTAGATTGCTTTAGGTAGTATAATCATTTTGACAACATTTATTCTTCCTAGCCAAGACCATGGGATGAATTTCCATTTGTTAGTGTCCTCTTTAATTTCTTTTAGGAGTGTCTTGTAGTTTTCAGAGTATAGGTCTTTCACTTCCTTTGTTAGGTTTATTCCTAGGTATTTTATTCTTTCTGATGCAATTGTGAATGGAATTGTTTTTCTGATTTCTCTTTCTGTTGGTTCATCATTAGTGTATAGGAAAGCAACAGATTTCTGTGTGTTAATTTCGTATCCTGCAAATTTGCTGAATTCAGCTATTCTAGTAGTTTTGGAGTGGAGTCTTTAGGGTTATTTATGTACAATATCATGTCATCTGCAAATAGTGACAATTTGACTTCTTCTTAACCACTCTGGATGCCTTGTATTTCTTTGTTTTGTCTGATTGCCATGGCTAGGACCTCCAGTATTATGTTGAATAACAGTGGAGAGAGTGGACATCCCTGTCTTGTTCCCGATCTTAGATGAAAAGCTTTCAGCTTCTCGCTGTTAAGTATGATGTTAGCTGTGGGTTTCTCATATATGGCCTTTATGATGTTGAGGTACTTGCCGTCTATACCCATTTTGTTGAGAGTTTTAATCATGAATGGATGCTGAATTTTGTCAAATGCTTTTTCAGCATCTATGGAGATGATCATGTAGTTTTTGTTCTTCTTTTTGTTGATGTGGTGGATGATGTTGATGGATTTTCAAATGTTGTACCATCCCTACATCCCTGAGATGAATCCCACTTGATCATGGTGTATGATCCTCTTGATGTATTTTTGAATTCGGTTTGCTAACATTTTGTTGAGTATTTTTGCATCTATGTTCATCAGGGATATTGGTCTGTAATTTTCTTTTTTGGTGAGTTCTTTGCCAGGTTTTGGTATTACAGTGATGCTGAATTTATAGAATGAGTTTGGAAGTACTCCCTCCTCTTCTATTTTTTGGAAAACCTTAAGGAGAATGGGTGTTATTTCTTCTCTATATGTCTGGTAGAATTTAGAGGTGAATCCATCTGGTCCAGGGGTTTTGTTCTAGGGTAGTTTTTTGATTACCAATTCAATTTCATTGCAGGTGATTGGTCTGTTTAGTTCTTCTGTTTCTTGTTTCCTCTGTCTCGAAGGTTGTAATTTTCTAAGAAGTTGTCCATTTCCTCTAGGTTTTCCAGCTTGTTAGCATATAGATTCTCATAATATTCTCTTATAACTTTTTGTATTTCTGTGGGATCCGTCGTGATTTTTCTTTTCTGATTTCTGATTCTGTTTATGTGTGGAGATTCCCTTTTTCTCTTAATGAGTCTGGCTAGGGGTTTATCTATTTTGTTTATTTTTTCAAAGAACCAGCTCTTTGTTTCATTGATTTTTTTCTATTGTTTTATTCTTCTCAATTTTATTTATTTCTTCTCTGATCTTTATTATGTCCCTCCTTCTGGTGACTTTGGGCCTCATTTGTTCTTCTTTTTCCAATTTCAGTAATTGTGTCTTTAGACTATTCATTTGGGAATGTTCTTCCTTCTTTAGATAGGCCTGGATTGCAATATACTTTCCTCTTAGAACTGCCTTTGCTGCATCCCACAGATGTTGTGGCTTTGTGTTGTTGTTGTCATTAGTCTCCATATATTCTTTGATTTCTGTTTTGATTTGGTCATTAATCCATTGATTAATTAGGGGAAGGTTGTTAAGTCTCCATATATTTGTGAGCCTTTTTGTTTTCTTTTTAGTTTTATACCTTTGTGATCTGAGAAGTTGGTTGGTAGAATTTCAATCTTTTTGAATTTACTGAGGTTCTTTTTGTGGCCTAGTATGTGATCTATTCTGGAAAATGATCCATGTGCACTTGAGAAGAATATGTATCCTGTTGCTTTTGGGTGTAGAGTTCTGTAGATGTCTGTTAGGTCCATCTGTTCTAGTGTGTTGTTCAGTGCCTCTGTGTCTTTACTTATTTTCTGTCTGCTTCATCTGCCCTTTGGAGTTAGTGGTGTGTTGAAGTCTCCTAAAATGAATGCATTGCTTTCTATTTTCTCCTTTAATTCTGTTAGCATTTTTTTCACATATGTTGGGGCTCCTGTGTTGGGTGCAGATATATTTATAATGGTTATATCCTCTTGTGGAACTGACCCCTTTATCATTATGTAATGTCCTTCTTTATCTCTTGCTACTTTCTTCGTTTTGAAGTCTATTTTGTCTGATACAAGTACTGCAACACCTGCTTTTTTCTCCTTGTTTGCATGAAATATCTTTTTCTGTCCCTTCACTTTTAGTCTGTGTATACCTTTTGGTTTGAGGTGAGTCTCTTGTAAGCAGCATATAGATGGGTCTTGCTTTTTATCCATTCTATTACTCTGTGTCTTTTGATTGGTGCATTCAGTCCATTTACATTTAGGTGATTATCGATAGATGTGTACTTATTGCCATTGCTGGGTTTAGATTCGTGGTTAACAAAGGTTCAAGAGTTGTTTCTTTACTATCTGACAGTCTAAGTTAACTTTCTTGTTAAGTTATTGGAAACACACTCTGATGTTTCTTTATTTCTCTCCCTTCTTATTCTTCCTCCTCCATTCTTTATATACTAGGTGTTTTATTCTTTGCCTTTAGTTAGTATTTGGATGGTCTGCTGTCTTTGCTATGATTTTATTTTCTCTGGTGACGTCTTTTTAGCCTTAGGAGTGCTTCCCTCTAGAGCAGTCCATTTAAGATATCCTGTACAGGTGGTTTATGGGAGGCAAACTCTCTCAGCTTTCGCTTGTCTGGAAATTGTTTCATCCCTCTGTCATATTTAAATGATAATCGTGCTGGATACAGTAGCCTTCATTCGAAGCCCTTCTGTTTCATTACGTTAAATATATCATGCCATTTTCTTCTGTCCTTTAAGATTTCTGTTGAGAAGTCTGATGATAGTCTGATGGGTTTTCCTTTGTAGGTGATCTTTTTTCTCTCTCTAGCTGCCTTTGATAATCTGTCCTTTGATCTTTGCCATTTTAATTATTATGTGTCTTGGTGTTGTCTTCCTTGGGTCCCTTGTGTTGGGAGATCTGTGGGCTTCCGTGGACTGCGAGACTATTTCCTTCCCCAGCTTGGGGAAGTTTTCAGCAATTATTTCTTCAAAGACACTTTCTATCCCTTTTTCTCTTTCTTCTTCCTCTGGTACTCCTATAATGCAAATATTGTTCCGTTTGAATCGGTCACACAGTTCTCTTAATATTCTTTCATTCCTCGAGATCCTTTTATCTCTCTCTGCCTCAGCTTCTCTGTATTCCTGTTCTCTGATTTCTGTTCCATTAACAGTCTCTTTCATCTTGTCCAGTCTGCTGTTAAGCGTGTCGATTGCTTGTCTCATTTCTGCATTGTCTTTTCCTGAGTTCCCTCACTTCCTCAATTGGCTCTTGCATATTTCTCTGTACATCCATCAGTATGCTTATGACTTTTATTCTGTATTCTTTTTCAGGAGGATTGTACATTTCCATCCATTCAGACTCCCTCTCTGGTGTCTGGGTCTGGATAAGGTTTGTTTTACCATATTCCTCTGTCTTTTCATGGTGATAGAAGTGGTGGCTGGTAGGTGCCATGTATGTCAGCTGGGCTCTTTAAGACTTAAAAAAAAAGAAAGAAAGAAGAGAAAGAAAAGAACGAAAGAAAAGGAAGAAAAGAAAAAAGAAAAAAAACAAAAGAACACCCCCAACAAACAAACAAAGAAAAGAAAAAAAAACCAAAAAAGACGCCGGCCCGGATCAGATTCTGTGAGGATGCTGTAGGTGGCACTGTTGCTCCAGTATTCTGCAACCGCAGCTGTTCTGCTCCGCAGGGCCCTTTGTAGCTGTGGCTGGGCCAGGAACGAGTGGGAGGCTGCTGATGTCTTTGAGAAGTCTTAAGTGCGGCTGCTTTTTCCCAGTCGCCAGCCAAGGGGTCTGACATTCCCCAGGACTCCCAGCCTGCGGGGCTGAGTGTGCTGGGATCATCCTGCTCCTCTGTTGGGCCCCTGTCTCTTTAAGGCCGCTATAAAAAGCGCATACTTTTCTTTTGGCCCGGAGCTGGCTGCAAGGACCCAGTGCGTTCCCCGGCTCAGATCCTGCACCCTCTGTCTCTCCAATCTCCGCTACACCACGGGATGTGTGTCAGTGCTCCTGGTGCACATCACCAGGGCTGGTTATTTCACATTCCTGTACTTCCACTCCCTCCCGGCTCTGAATCCTCTCCTCCCGCAGGTGCGCTGGGGTGGCAGAGTGCTCGGGTCCCGCCAGGACGTGGCTCCGTATCTTACCTGCCTCGCGGGGTGCTGAGTCCTCTCAGGTGTAGATGCAGGCTGGGTGCTGTCCTGTATCTTCTGGTTTCTCTTTTAGGAATAGTTGTATTTGTTGTATTGTCATAAATATGTATGGTTTTGGGAGGAGATGTCCGATGCCCTGCTCACACCGCCATCTTCCCGGAACTCAGAATCACTATCTTGAAGAGCCCTTCATGTTCATTGCAGCATTATTTCGAATAGCCAAGTCGTGGAATCAGCCTAAGTGTGTAGCAATGAATGAATTAAAAAAAAGTGGTATATGTACACACACACACACACACACACACACACACACACACACACACACCCTATGGAATATTAAACAGCCATACAAAGAAAGGAAATCCTGTCATTTTCAGTAACATGGATGGACCTTGAGGGTATTATGCAAAGTGAAAGGGAAATACTGTATGGTCTCACTTAGGTAGAATCTAAAAAATAAAAATAAAAAGCCAAATAAAGATAGAACAGATTAGTGTTTACCAGGGGTTGGGGGTTGGCAAAATGGGTGAAGGTAGACAACAGATACAAACTTGTGTATAAAAAAAGTTAGTTTTAGGCATGTAATGTACAACATTGCACATAGCGGATGACATTAATATAGTACAGTATTAATACTGATTGTATATTTGAAAGTTGCTAACAGGAGATTTTAGAAGTTCTTATCACAAGGAAATAAAATTTTAAATATGTCTGGTGATGGACATTGCAGTGATCATTTTGCAATATATACATATATAGCGTCATGTTGTTCACCTATAATTAATAAATGTTATCTGAATTATATCACTAAAAAGACGGGACAGGCTTGCTTGGGGTCAGAAGAGTGTTGGCAGAGTGTTCATTTTTGGATGTGTCAGCTTTTTGTCTAGATGAGTCTGGGGCACTAGAGAGAGGCAGAGATATTTAGGTTTTAGAGTACTCTGCACATGGTGGGAGTTCAATCCATGACAGGGTAGTTGATTGACCAGGGCAGACTTTAGAGTCATGAGAGAGCTGAGATGAAGCCCCAGGAACTTTGGTTAATAGAATTTGAAGCACCTCTGGCCTGATGGTATTGGATTGTAATGTAACGAGTGACATTTTTGGGGCCAAGGCAGCTTGTGCCTGTACCTGACATGTAACCCACTAGTGTTTTGAGGAAGGAGCAAATGTAAGCTTCCAGAAGCTGCTGCTTCTACCATTTGACAGGTACTTTAGAGTACATTTGCTCCATTATTTGTGCTAATGATTTACTTATTTATTTATTCATTTATTTATTTATGTTGGTTTCGGTACTTTTTTTATTGAAGTATCATTGATGTACAGTCTTATGTTGGTTTCAAATATACAACATGGTGGTTCAACAGTTACCCGTATTATTAAATCCTCACACCACCCCCATCTAGTGCCGTTACTGTCAATCAGTGTAGTGAGATGTTACAGAATCATTGACTATATTCTCCATGCTGTACTACCATCCCCATGACCAACTTATATTGTGATTGCAAATTATTGTGCCCCTTTATCCCCTTCACCCTCCTCCCCAACCCATCCCAACTCCTCTCCCTTGGTAACCACTAGTCACTTCTCAGTGTCTGTGAGTCTACTGCCATTTTGTTTCTTCTCTTTCGCTTTGTTTTTATATTCCACAAATAAATGAAATCATATGGTATTTGTCTTTCTCCACCTGGCTTATTTCACTGAGCTTAATATCCTCTAGATCCATCCATGTTTTTGCAAATGGCCGGATTTCTTTTCTTTTTATGGCTGAATGATATTCCATTGTGTATGTGTACCATATCTTCATTATCCATTCATCTATTGATAGACACTTAGGTTGCTTCCATATCTTGGCTATTGTAAATAGTGCTGCAATAAACATAGGGGTGCATATGTCTTTTTGAATCTGGGATCTTGTTTTCTTTGTGTAAATTCCTAGGAGTGGAATACCTGGGTCAAATGGTATTTCTGTTTTTAGTTTTTGGAGAAATCTCCATATTGTTTTCCTCAGCGGTTGCACCAGTTTACATTCCCACCAACAATGTAGGAGGGTTCCCCTTTCTCCGCATCCTTGCCAGCATTAGTTATTTCTTGTCTTTTGGATAGTGGTCATCCAAACTGGTATGAGGTGATATCTCATTGTGGTTTTAATTTACATTTCCCTGATGATTAGCAATGTGGAGTATCTTTTCGTGTGCCTGTTGGAATGGTCAATTTATTTTTATTGGTTCTTAGATGGATTGCATTTTATTTTAACTCTCATTTGAAATTTGAATATATTTGGCAATTCACAAAATTTTAATAAAGTTATTGTAGCCTGTAAGCTAGTTGCAAAGACACAGAAAGGTTAAACATTGGTCCAGTTTCTCCAGACTTATGAGGTAGTTAAGTGAACAAAGAAAGTGATATTACAGGATAATAATAATAATAGTAATTAATAATAATAATGATGGCACATATTAATCCTTTGAATAATCCCCATGGAGTAGTACTGTATTATCCCTATTTTGTAGTTGAAACTTAGGTAATGTCTTAGTCTGTTTGGGCTGCTATAACACAATAACCACAGACTGGAAGGCTTATCAACAACAAATTTATTTCCACAATTCTAGAGTCTAAGAAGTCCCGCATTAAGGCACCAGCATGGTTACATTTTGGTGAGAGCCTTCTTCCTGGTTCACAGCATCTTCTCACTGTGTCCTCACATGGTGGAAGAGGATAGGGAATCTCTCTGGAATGTTTTTTTTTAAGGCACGAATCCTTTTTAAAATAAGGAACCTTTTTTATAAGGCTCTGCCCTCATGATCTAATCACCTCCCAAAGACCCCACTTCCTATTACCATCATTTTTGGGGGTTAGGATTCAACAGATGAATTCTGGGAGGATATATCCAGACCATAGCAGGGAAGTTAAGTTAGGTTGTTTGTCCGTCATCATGCAGCCAGAACATGATCCAGTTTTATGCTGAAGTCTGTACTTGTAACCACCACCCAGAATTGCTTTTTAGGACACAGCAAAATTTACACTGGATAGCCAAAAGTTTGGGTTAATGTTGCTTCTTGTTCTTTTTTGCCCTGACGCTTTTATTTGAAAGAATTCCAAACCTATAGCAAAGTTGAAAGAGTGATACAATGAACACCAGTATGACTTTTACCTATGTCTATCAAATATTTTGCTACATTTGTGTTCTCACACTCTCTACTGTCTTCTCTCTTTCATCACCTCTCTCCTCTTCCCTGTTTACATGTATACATGTTATTATTTATTATTATTTGCTTTAAAATATTTTATTGGAATCCTTTTGACAAAATCAAGTACTTGTATTTCTAGGCAGTTTTTCTCCTGGTAAGTTGACAGCTGCTCACAGTGGTTAATGCAGGAAAGATGTAGACTCCTAGGATCTGCCCAACATCAGATAGAGGACATCCTTTGTGTACACATTATTTTTTATTGGGTATTAGGGATTTTTATTGGTGTACTAGGAAATTACAGATATCAGGAAACTTTTTTGAAGAGTCCAGGCCAGTTGTGTTGAAGAATGTTTTATAATTTGGGTTTGTCATGTTTAGATTCAGGTTAAATTTTTTTGGGCAAGATGATGTGTGCTTCTCTGTGCACATAATGTCACTTTGTCCCATTATTGGTGATACTACATTTAATCACTTAGCTCAGTTGATGTCAGCTACCTTTCTTCTTTGTAAAAATACCTTTTTTTCCTTTGTCATTAAGAAAACAATGTGGTCTGGTACTTTTAAGAATGTGTTACTCTTCTGTTCCTCAACATTTTACCCAGTGGCATTAACATCAGTTGATGTTCCCTGAATCATTTATTACAGTGGTGGTTACAAGATGTTGATTGTCTCATTCCTTCTGCATTTACTAGTTGGGATCCTATAAAGAAGAGCTTTACTTCTCCCATTTTTTGTTTTTGAGATCACTATAGATTTGGTATTTTTAAAAAATTAAGTACATTACAACCTATTGCTGTTAATATTAAAAATAACTGACAATATTCAGTATTAAAAATACAGCAATTGTTGTAAATTTGGTTAATAAGAGCCCCTTCCAACTGACTCCTAGGTCCTTTTGACATGTCTCAGTCAGGTTTTGAACACTTCCTTACACTCTGGCACAAGGCGTTTTGGGCTCACTTTGTACTTCGCTTGCACCAGACCTGAAGTCAGTCATTTCTGTGTGGAATCCTAATTCCTTTAGTGGGGAATGGTTCCTTTCAAGGGGAACTGCTTCTCATTCTTAATATCTATCCTTTGCTCTCTTTATGGGATCAGTAAATCCAATAAAAAAGAAAAAAGAGTGGCTCCAGATCTAAGACTCTCTTCTGTGTCTTCCCAGGTGTACTCGATAGTAAAATGTCTAAATTGAATTATTTCTCAGAACGAAGTGACTTACGTATAGGCAGCTCTGATGACTTATCATAGGAGATTGGATATTGTGCAGAAAATTGGCATTGTGTTGGCTTTTTTTCTAACTTAGCAATGACTGTGAAGGTGAAAATAAGTTTCATATCCTTCTTACCCTCATGTAATATAGACTTACTGTTGTGTAGTCACTTAAGAGCTGTTTCCTTCATGTGTTCTCTGCTATCTGAATTAAAATCTCCTTAGAGAAACTTCTAAACCAGGCCTTTTATACTTCTTGCTTTGAAACTGAGCTTGCATTTATCTGTATATGTATCTAACATACTGGTCTGTGAATACAGTCTAGGAAACCGACGTGAAATTGGAGTGTTTAACGTACTGAACATTCCTATTAGAGTATGGTTTT
Source organism: Smutsia gigantea (assembly GCA_032199065.1). Lineage (NCBI taxonomy): Eukaryota > Metazoa > Chordata > Mammalia > Pholidota > Manidae > Smutsia > Smutsia gigantea. The sequence goes on from JAVSCE010017963.1 coordinate 41,599, forward strand.
ATGGCCCCTTGTGAGGTCTGATTTAGAAGATCCAGAGCAGAATTAGTCTTAGAATTGGGATCTGGTACACCCTAATCATTTACAGTCCAATAGCTTGAGAACATCCTGCTCTAGGACTCTACATGAAATAAGACATGTCAGTCCCTTCTACAAAAACATTCTGTACTGAAGGTAAATATCGTTAAAGCTATATGTATGTCTCTTTGATGTGGGAACATAAATAAGCTGTAGGGAAAGTGATGATGTGCTGTTAATGTTAACATGTTCTGTTGAAATATTTAAGTCTCGCCTATAATCCCTGTGGAAGAAATATAAAATATATTTTTGGAAGGGGCAAAGTGGGTCATTTCCAGAAGTTACAGGTAATATTTTAATTAACACCATTATGAACCTATCAGTTGATTATATGACACATATTTATTCTTTTATATGGATGACTGCTCTATGATTACTTAAGACATTAGCTGCCTGGCAACATAAAAGTGCAGATATTAAAATGAATTGCATGCCTTCCAACTATTCTATTACTTGGCTAAATTTAGAACCATGTAGAGCCCTTGCAGAATTGAAATCTCTTGGGATTTTAACAGTCAAGACAGACCATATTCAGCTTTTCAGAGTAAGGAAGAAGAAAGGTTACTTCAAATTAATTTTGGCACTGTTATCCAGACTACTTAATTAAGACACAGAGTCCAATGAAAAGTCAGAACTGTTCTGAGGATCGCGTTTGACTGTTGCTGAAAACTTGTTAGATCAGGGTGCTGGGTGTGAAAAGAGTAGATTTTCTCCCCTCCTGGGTGAATTGCTGGGGGCCATCCACTATCCTTTCTCCCATGTCTCCCCGAGTTATGCTTGATAAATACAGTTCTTATACCTCACGTAGTGGATGAGGCAATACATCTGGGCTAGAGAGCCTGTGAGCATTACACTTGGGTATTTGTGGGGCAGTTTGATGACATTGGAATTTTTCTGCATGCGTTTGAATTCAGACTAGTGTAGGATTCAAAAAAATTTTTTTAATTAAGGTATCATTGATATACACTCTTATGAAGGTTTCACATGAAAAACAATATGGTTATTACATTCACCCTTATTATCAAGTCCCCCCAATACCCCATTACAGTACTGTCCATTAGTGTAGTAAGATGCCACAGAGACCCTATTTGTCTTCTCTGACCTACACTCTCTTCCCTGTGACCCTACACACACTATGTGCACCAATCATGATACCCCACAATCCCCTTCTCCCTTCCTCCCCACCTGCCCTCACCCACCCCTCCCCTTTGGTAACCACTGGTCCCTCCTTGGAGTCTGTGAGTCAGCTGCTATTTTGTTCCTTCAGTTTTGCTTCATTGTTATACTCCACAAATGAGGGAAATTATTTGGTATTTGTCTTTCACTGCCTGACTTATTTCACTGAACATAATACCCTCTAGCTCCATCCACGTTGTTGCAAATGGTAGGATTTGTTCCTTTATTATGGCTGAATAGTATTCCATTGTGTATATGTATCACATCTTTATTCATTCATCTACTGATGGACACTTAGGTTGCTTCCATATCTTGGCTGTTGTAAATAGTGCTGCGATAAACATAGGGGTGCATATGTCTTTTTGAATCTGAGAGGTTGTTTTCTCTGGGTAAATTCCTAGGAGTGGAATTTCTGGGTCAAATGGTATTTCTATTTTTAGTTTTTTAAGGAACGTCCATACAGCTTTCCACAATGGTTGAACTAGTTTACATTCCCACCAGCAGTGTAGGAGGGTTCCCCTTTCTCTGCATCTTTGCCAGCATTTCTTGTTCCTAGTCTTTTGGATGTTGGCCATCCTAACTGGTATGAGGTGATATCTCATCGTGGTTTTAATTTGCATTTCCCAGATAATTAGCGATGTGGAGCATTCCTGTTGGCCATCTGAATTTCTTCTTTGGGGAACTGTCTGTTCCTATCCTTCACCCATTTTTTAATAGGTTTATTTGCTTTTTGGTTATTGAGATGTGTGAGTTCTTCATATATTTTGGATGTTAACCCCTTGTCAGATATGTTGTTTACAAATATATTCTCCCAAGTTCTGGGAAATGGCGGTGTGAGCAGGGTGGCGGAAATCTCCTCCCAAACCATATATATTTATGAAAATACAACAAATACAACTATTCCTAAAAGAGAAACCAGAAGATACAGGACACCACTCAGCCTGCATCTACACCTGAGAGGACTTGGCACCCCGCAATGTGGGTAAGATATGGACCTGCGACCTGGCGGGACCGGAGCATGCCCCCACCCCAGCGCACCACGGGAGGAGAGGATTCAGAGCCGGGAGCGAGTGGAAGTACAGGTCCGTGAAATAACAAGCCCTGGTGATCTGCGCGAGGAGCGCTGACACACATCGTGTGGTGTATCAGAGATTGGAGAGACAGAGGGTGCAAGATCTGAGCCTGGGAACGCACTGGGTCCTCGCAGCCAGCTCCCCGGGACAAAGAAAAGCACACGCTTTTTTTTTAGTTGTCTTAAAGAGATAGGGGCCCAACAGATGAACAGGATCGTTCCAGCACATTCGGCCCAGCAGGCTGGGAGTCCTGGGCAACTGGGAAAAAGTAGCCCCACTGAAACTTCCCACACAGATCAGCAGCCTCCCATTCGTTCTCTCCCTGGCCAGAGCTACAAAGGGCCCAGTGGAGTGGCACGGCCGTGGCTGCGGAATAGTGGAGCAACAGCGCCACCTACAGCATCCTCACAGAATCTACTCCCAGCGGATGTCTTTTTGTTTGTTTGTTTGTTTGTTTTGGTGTTTTTTTCTCTTTTCTTCCTTTTCTTGCTTCTCTTTCTCTTCTTTCTTTCTTTTTTTTAAAAGTCTTAAAGAGCCCAGCTGACATACGTGGCACCTACCACCAACCACTTCTATCGCCATGAAAAGACAGGAATATGGAACAAACAAAGCTTATCTAGACCCAGACACCAGAGAGTGAGTCTGAAGGGATAGAAATGCACAATCTTTCTGAAAAAGAATTCAGAATAAAAGTCATAAGCATATTGATGGATCTACAGAGAAATGTGCAAGAGCTGAGGGAGGAAGTGAGGGAAGTGAGGAAAGACAATGCAGAAATGAGACAAGCAATCGACGGGCTTAGCAGCAGACTGGACGAGATGCAAGAGACTGTTAATGCAATAGAAATCAGAGAACAGGAATATAGAGAAGCTGAGGCAGAGAGAGATAAAAGGATCTCTAGGAATGGAAGAATATGAAGAGAACTGTTTGACCAATCCAAACGGAACAATATTTGCATTATAGGAGTACCAGAGGAAGAAGAAAGAGAAAAAGGGATAGAAAGTGTCTTTGAAGAAATAATTGCTGAAAACTTCCCCAAGCTGGGGAAGGAAATAGTCTCGCAGTCCACGGAAGCCCACAGATCTCCCAACACAAGGGACCCAAGGAAGACAACACCAAGACACATAATAATTAAAATGGCAAAGATCAAAGATAAGGACAGATTATGAAAGGCAGCTAGAGAGAGAAAAAAATCACCTGCAAAGGAAAACCCATCAGACTATCATCAGACTTCTCAACAGAAATCTTAACGGCCAGAAGAAAATGGCATGATACATAAGACGTAATGAAACAGAAAGGCCTCGAACCAAGACTTCTGTATCCAGCACGATTATCATTTAAATATGACAGAGGGATGAAACAATTTCCAGACAAGCGAAAGCTGAGAGAGTTTGCCTCCCATAAACCACCTGTACAGGATATCTTAAATGGACTGCTCTAGAGGGAAGCACTCCTAAGGCTAAAAAGATGTCACCAGAGAAAATAAAATCATAGCAAAGACAGCAGACCATCCAAACACTAACTAAAGGCAAAGAGTAAAACACCTAGTATATAAAGAATGGAGAAGGAAGAAGAAGAAGAGAGAGAAATAAAGAAACATCAGAGTGTGTTTCCAATAACTTAACAAGAAAGGTAAGTTAGATTGTCAGATAGTAAAGAAGCAACCCTTGAAACTTTGGTATCCACGAATCCAAATCTAGCAATGGCAATAAGTACACATCTATCGATAATCACCTAAATGTAAATGGACTGAATGCACCAATCAAAAGACACAGAGTAATAGAATGGATAAAAAGCAAGACCCATCTATATGCTGCTTACAAGAGACTCACCTCAAACCAAAAGGTATACACAGACTAAAAGTGAAGGGACAGAAAAAGATATTTCATGCAAACAAGGAGAAAAAAGCAGGTGTTGCAGTACTTGTATCAGACAAAATAGACTTCAAAACGAAGAAAGTAGCAAGAGATAAAGAAGGACATTACATAATGATAAAGGGGTCAGTTCCACAAGAGGATATAACCATTATAAATATATATGCACCCAACACAGGAGTGCCCACATATGTGAAACAAATACTAACAGAATTAAAGGAGGAAATAGAAAGCAATGCATGCATTTTAGGAGACTTCAACACACCACTAACTCCAAAGGGCAGATGAAGCAGACAGAAAATAAGTAAAGACACAGAGGCACTGAACAACACACTAGAACAGATGGACCTAACAGACATCTACAGAACTCTACACCCAAAAGCAACAGGATACATATTCTTCTCAAGTGCACATGGATCATTTTCCAGAATAGACCACATACTAGGCCACAAAAAGAACCTCAGTAAATTCAAAAAGATTGAAATTCTACCAACCAACTTCTCAGATCACAAAAGTATAAAACTAGAGATAAATTTTAGAAAGAAAACAAAAAGGCTTACAAATGCATGGAGACTTAACAACCTTCTAATTAATCAATGCGTTAACAACCAAATCAAATGAGAAATCAAAGAATAGATGGAGGCTAATGACAACAACACAAAGCCACAACATCTGTGGGACGCAGCAAAGGCAGTTCTAAGAGGAAAGTATATTGCAATCCAGGCCTATCTAAAGAAGGAAGAACATTCCCAAATGAATAGTCTAAAGACACAATTACTGAAATTGAAAAAGAAGAACAAATGAGGCCCAAAGTCACCAGAAGGAGGGACATAATAAAGATCAGAGAAGAAATAAATAAAATTGAGAAGAATAAAACAATAGAAAAAAAATCAATGAAACCAAGAGCTGGTTCATTGAAAAAATAAACAAAATAGATAAACCCCTAGCCAGACTCACTTAGGGAAAAAGAGAATCTCCATACATAAAGAGCATCAGAAATGAGAAAGTAAAAATCACGACGGACCCCACAGAAATACAAAGAATTATAAGAGAATATTATGAGAATCTATATGCTAATAAGCTGGAAAACCTAGAAGAAATGGACAACTTCTTAGAAAAATACAACCTTCCAGACTGACCAAGCAAGAAACAGAAAAACTAAACAGACCAATCACCAGCAACGAAATTGAAGCGGTAATCAAAAAACTACCCAAGAACAAATCGCCCAGACCAGATGGATTCACCTCTGAATTCTACCAGACATATAGAGAAGAAATAACACCCATTCTCCATAGAGTTCTCCAAAAAATAGAAGAGGAGGGAATACTTCCAAACTCATTCTATGAAGCCAGCATCACTGTAATACCAAAACCTGGCAAAGAACTCACCAAAAAAGAAAATTACAGACCAATATCCCTGATGAACATAAATGCAAAAATACTCAATAAAATATTACAAACCGAATTCAAAAATACATCAAGAGGATCATACACCATGATCAAGTGGGATTCATCCCAGGGATGCAAAAGGATGGTACAACATTCGAAAATCCATCAACATCATCCATCACATCAACAAAAAGAAGAACAAAAACTACATGATCATCTCCATAGATGCTGAAAAAGCATTTGACAAAATTCAACATCCATTCATGATTAAAACTCTCAACAAAATGGGTACAGACTGCAAGTACCTCAACAGCATAAAGGCTATATATGACAAACCCACAGCTAACATCATAGTTAACAGCGAGAAGCTGAAAGCTTTTCATCTAAGATCGGGAGCAACACAGGGATGCGCACTCTCTCCACTTTTACTTAACATAGTACTGGAGGTCTAGCCATGGCAATCAGACAAAACAAAGAAATACAAGGTATCCTGATTGGTAAAGAAGAAGTCATATTGTCACTATTTGCAGATGACATGATATTGTGCATAAAAAACCCTAAAGACTCCACTCCAAAACTACTAGAACTAATACCTGAAATCAGCAAAGTTGCAGGATACAAAATTAACACACAGAAATCTGTTGCTTTCTTATACACTAACAATGAACAAACAGAAGGAGAAATCAGAAAACAATTCCATTCACAATTGCATCAAAAAGAATAAAATACCAAAGAATAAACCTAACGAAGGAAATGAAAGACCTATACTCTGAAAACTACCAGACACTCCTAAGAGAAATTAAAGAGGACACTAACAAATGGAAATGCATCCCATGCTCTTGGCTAGGAAGAATAAACATTGTCAAAATGGCTATACTACCTAAAGCAAGCTACAGATTCAATGCAATCCCTATCAAAATACCAACAGCTTTGTTTAATGAGGTGGAACAGATAATTCTAAAATTCATATGGCACCACAAAAGACCCCGAATATCCAAAGCAATCCTGAGAAGTAGGAATAAAACGGGGAATTATGCTCCCTGACTTCAAGCTCTACTACAAAGCCACAGTAATCAAGACAAATGGTATTGCCACAAAAACAGACCCACAGACCAGTGGAACAGAATAGAAAATCCAAACATTAACCCAAACATATACAGTCAAAAATATATGATAAACGAGCCTTAGATATATAATGGGGAGATGACAGCCTCTTCAGCAGCTGGTGTTGGCAAAACTGGATAGCTACATGTAAGAGAATGAAACTGGACTACTGTCTAACCCCATACACAAAAGTAAACTCAAAATGGTTGAAAGATCTGAATGTAAGTCATGAAACCATAAAACTCTTAGAAAAAAACATAGGCAAAAATCTCTTGGACATAAACATGAGCGACTTCTTCATGAACATATCTCCCCGGGCAAGGGAAACAAAAGCAAAAATGAACAAATTGGACAATATCAAGCTGAAAAGCTTCTGTACAGCAAAGGACACCATCAGTAGAACAAAAAGACATCCTCCAGTATGGGAGAATTATTCATAAATGACATATCCGATAAGGGGTTGGCATCCAAAATATATAAAGAACTCACGCACCTCAACAAATGAAAAGCAAATAATCCAATTAAGAAATGGGCAGAGGACATAAATAGACACTTCTCCAAAGAAGAAATTCATTTCGCGAACAGGCACATGAAATGATGCTCCACATCGCTAATCATCAGAGAAATGCAGATTAAAACCACAATGAGATGTCATCTCACACCAGTGAGGATGGCCAACATCCAAAACACAAAGAACCACAAACGTTGGCGAGGATGTGGAGAAAAGGGAACCCTCCTACACTGCTGGTGGGAATGCAAATTAGTTCAACCATTGTGGAAAGCAGTATGGAGGTTCCTCAAAAAACTCAAAATAGAAATACCATTTGACCCAGGAATCCCACTCCTAGGAATTTACCCTACGATTGCAGCAGTCCAATATGAAAAAGACAGATGCACCCCTATGTTTATCGCAGCACTGTTTACAATAGCCAAGAAATGGAAGCAACCTAAGTGTCCATCAGTAGATGAATGAATAAAGAAAATGTGATATATATACAGAATGGAATATTATTCAGCCAGAAGAAGAAAACACATCCTGTCATTTGCAACAACATGGATGGACCTAGAGGGTATTATGCTCAGTGAAATAAGCCAGGCGGAAAAAGACAAGTATCAAATGATTTCTCTCATATGTGGAGTATAAGAACAAAGAAAAAAACAGAAGGAATAAAACAGCAGCAGACTCATAGAATCCAAGAACGGACTTATAGTTACCAAAGGAAAAGGGACAGGAAGATGGGTGGGAAGGGAGGGATAAGGGGGGAAAAGGGGCATTACGATTAGCAGATGTAATGTTGGGGGGGCATGGGGAGGGCTGTAGAACTCAGAGAAGACCAGTAGTGATTCTGTAGCATCTTACTACGCTGATGGACAGTGACGGTAATGGGGTTGGTGGGGGGGACCTGATGAAGTGGGTAGTTTAATAACCATAATATTGCACATGTAATTGTAGTTTAATGATACCAAAATAAATTAAAAAACAAAACAAAAAAAAATAAATAAATATATTCTCCCATACTATAGGATACCTTTTAGTTCTGCTGATGGTGTCCTTTTCTGTAGAGAAACTTTTTAGTTTCATGTGGTCCCATGACTTCATTTTTACTTTTGTTTCCTTTTCCCAAGGAGATGCGTTCAGGAAAAATTTGCTCATGTTTATATTCAAGAGATTTTTGCCTATGTTTTCTTCTAAGAGTTGTATGGTTTCCTGATTTGCATTCAGTTCTTTGATCCATATCAAGTTTACTTTTGTGTATGGGGTTACACAATAATCCGGTTTCATTCTGTTAATGGTAGCTCTCCAATTTTGCCAGCACCAGTTGTTGAAGAGGCTGTGATTTCCCCATTGTATGTCCATGGCTCCTTTATTGTGTATTAATTGACGAGTATATATGCTTGCGTTTATATCTGGGCTCTCTGGTCCGTTCCATTGGTCTATTGGTCTGTTCTTGTGCCCGTACCAGATTGTCATGGTTACTGTGGCTTTGTAGTAGAGCTTGAAGTTGGGAAGCGTTTCCTCCCCAGCTTTATTCTTCCATTTCAGGATAGCTTTGGTTATTCGTGGTCTTTTGTGCTTCCGTATGAATTTTAGAACTATTTGCTTTAGTTCGTTAAAGAATGCTCTTGGTACTTTGATAGGGACAGCATTGAATCTGTAGATTGCTTTAGGCAGAATTGCCATTTTGACAATATTAATTCTTCCTATCCTTGAACATGGGATGTATTTCCATTTATTGGCATGTTCTTTAATTTCTCTCATGACTGTCCTGTAGTTTACAGAGTATAGGTCTTTCAGTTCCTTCATTTGTTTTTTTCCTAGGTATTTTATTCTTTTTGATGCAACTGTGAATGGAATTGTTTTCCTGATTTCTCTTTCTGCTAGTTCATCGTTATTATATAGGAATGCAACAGATTTCTGTTTGTTAATTTTGTATCCTGCAACTTTGCTGAATTCAGATATTAGATGTAGTAGTTTTGGAGTGGATTCTTTAGGGTTTTTTATGTACAATATCATGTCATCTGCAAACAGTTGACAGTTTAACTTCTTCCTTACCAATCTCGATGTCTTTTATTTCTTTTTGTTCTCTGATTGCCGTGGCTAGGACCTCCAGTACTACGTGGAATAAAAGTGGGGGAGTGGGCATTCTTGTCTTGTTCCTGATCTTAAAGGAAAAGCTTTCAGCTTCTTGCTGTTAAGTATGATGTTGGCTGTGGGTTTGTCATATATGGCCTTTGTTATGTTGAGGTACTTGCCGTCTATACTCATTTTGTTGAGAGTTTTTGTCACGAATGGATGTTGAATTTTGTCAAGTGCTTTTTCTATGGAGATGATCTTGTGGTTTATGTCTTTTTTGTTGATGTTGTGGATGATGTTGATGGATTTTCTAATATTGTACCATCCTTGCCTCCCTGGAATAAATCCTACTTGATCATGATGGATGATCTTTTTTATCTATTTTTGAATTTGGTTTCCTAATATTTTGTTGAAGATTTTTACATCTGTGTTCATCAGGGATATTGGTCTGTAATACTCTTTTTTTGTGGTTTCTTTGCCTGGTTTTGGTTTAAGAGTGATGCTGTCCTTATAGAATGAGTTTGGAAGTATTCCCTCCTCTTCTACTTTTTGGAAAACTTTAAGGAGCATGGGTCCAGGGCTTTTGTTCTTAGGTAGTAGTTTTTTGATTACCGATTCAATTTCGTTGCTCGTAATTGTTCTGTTCACATTATCTGTTTCTTCCTGGGTCAGCCTTGGAAGGTTGTATTTTTCAAGAAAGTTGTCCATTTCTTCTAGGTTATCCGCTTTCTTAGCATATAAGTTTTCATAGTATTCCTAATAATTCTTTGTATTCCTGTGGTGTCCATAGTGATTTTGCCTTTCTAATTTCTGATTCTGTGTATGTGTGTTGACTCTCTTTTTTTTCATGAATCTGCCTAGCGGTTCTTCTCTTTTGTTTATTTTCTCGAGGAACCAGCTTCTGGTTTCATTGATTCTTTCTCTTGTTTTATTCTTCCCAATTTTATGTGTTTCTGCTCTAATATTTATTTTGTCCCCCCTTCTACTGACACTGGGCATCATTTGTTCTTCTTATTCTAGTTTCATTAATTGTGTGTTTCGACTGTTCATATGGGGCTGTTCTTCTTTCCTGAGGTAGGCCTGTATAGCAATATACTTCTCTCTTAGCACGGCCTTTGCTACATGCCACAGATTTTCCGGTGTTGAATTATTTTTGTCATTTGTCTACATATATTGCTGGATCTCTGATTTTATTTGGTCATCGATCCATTGATTATGTAGGAGCATGTTATTAAGCCTCTATGTGTTTGTGGGTTTTTTTGTTTTCTTTGTGTAATTTATTTCTAGTTTCATTCCTTTGTGATCTGAGAAGCTGGTTGGTACAATTTAAATCTTTTTGAATTTACTGAGCTTCTTTTTGTGGCCTAGTATCTGATATATTCTTGAAAAAGTTCCATATGCACTTGAGAACAATGTGTATCCTGTTGCTTTTGGATGGCATGTTCTGTAGATGTCTGTTAGGTCCATCTGTTCTAATACATTGTTCAGTGTCTCTGTCTCTTTGCTTATTTTCTGTCTGGTTGATATGTCCTTCAGAGTGAGTGGAGTGGTGAAGTCTTCTGGAATGAATGCATTGTATTCTATTTCCCCTTTTAATTCTGTTAGTATTTGTTTCACATATGTAGATGCTCCTGTGTTGGGCGAATAGATATTTATAATGGTTATATCTTCTTGGTGGATTGACCCCTTTATCATTATGTAATCTCCTTCTTTGTCTTTAGTGACTTTGTTTTGGTCTATTTTGTCTGATACAAGTACTGCCACTTCTGCTTTTTTCTCCCTATTAGTTGCATGAAATATTTTTTCCATCCCTTTACTTTCAGTTTGTGCATGTCTTTGGGTGTGAAGTGAGTCTCTTTTACGCAGCATATAGACGGGTCTAGTTTTTTTTTTTCTTTTCTGTTGGTATCATAAATCTACAATTACATGTGCAACATTATGGTTACTAAACTCCCCACTTCAAGTCCCCCCGACCTACCCATTACAGTCACTGTTCATCAGCGTAGTGAGATGCTATAGAATCACTACTTATCTTCTCTGAGTTGTACAGCGCTTCCCATGCCCCCACTACTTATGTCTGCTAATCGTAATGCTCCTTTTTATCCCTTGTCCCTCCCTTCCCACCCATCCTCCCCAGTCCCTTTCCCTTTGGTAACTGTTAGTCCATTCTTGGGTTCTGTGAGTGTGCTGCTATTTTGTTCCTTCAGTTTTTTTCTTTGCTCTTATACTCCACATATGAGTGAAATCATTTGATACTTGTCTTTTTCCACCTGGCTTATTTCACTGAGCATACTACTGTCTAGCTCCATCCATGTTTTTGCAAATGGTAGGATTTGTTTTCTTTTTATGGCTGAATAATATTCCATTGTGTGTATGTACCATACCTTTATCCATTCATCTACTGATCGACACTTAGGTTGCTTCCATATCTTGGCTATTGTAAATAGTGCTGCAAGAAACATAGGGGTACATACGTCTTTTTCAAACTACGCTGCTGCATTCTTAGGATAAATTCCTAGGAGGGGGATCCCTCGGTCAAATGGTATTTCTATTTTGAGTGTTTTGAGGTACCTCCATAATGCTTTCCACAACGGTTGAACTAATTTGCATTCCCTCCAGCAGTGTAGGAGGGTTCCCCTTTCTCCACATCCTTGCCAGCATTTGTTGTTTGTGTTTTGGAAGTTGACCATCCTTACTGGTGTGAGGTGATATCTCATTGTGGTTTTAATTTGCATTTCTCTGATGATTAGCGATGTGGAGCATCTTTTCATGTGCCTGTTGGCCATAGGAATTTCTTCTTTGGAGAAGTGTTTATTCATGTCCTTTGCCCATTTCTTAATTCCAGTATTTGCTTTTTGTTTGTTGAGGTGCACGAGTTCTTTATATATTTTGGATGTCAACACCTTATTGGATATATCCTTTAAGAATACATTCTCCCATACTGTAGGATGTCTTTTTGTTCTACTGATGGTGTCCCTGGCTGTACAGAAGCATTTCAGCTTGATATAGTCCCAGTTCTTTATTTTTGCTTTTGTTTCCCTTGCCCAGGGAGATATGTTCATGAAGAAGTCGTTCATGTTTATGTCCAAGAGATTTTTGGCTATGTTTAAAAAAATTTTTTTCATTTTAGTATCCTTAATCTACAATTACATGTGAAATATTATGGTTATTAAACTACTCCCTTCACCAGGTTGCCCCCACCAACCCCATTACACTCACTGCCCATCAGTGTAGTGAGATATATAGAATATCACTACTTGTCTTCTCTGAGTTGTACAGCCCTCCTCATGCCCCCCCAACGTTATGTCTGCTAGTTGTAATGCCCCCTTTTCCCCCTTGTCCCTCCCTTCCCACCCATCCTCCTCAGTTCCTTTCCCTTTGGTAACTATTAGTCCGTTCTTAGGTTCTGTGAGTCTGCTGTTGTTTTGTTCCTTCGGTTTTTTTTTTTCTTACACTCACATATGAGTGAAATCATTTGATACTTGTCTTTTTCTGCTTGGCTTATTTAACTGAGCATAATACCTTCTAGCTCCATCCATGTTGTTGCGAATGGTAGGATTTGTTTTCTTCTTATGGCTGTATAGTATTCCATTGTGTATATGTACCACATCTTCTTTTTCCATTCATCTAATGATGGACACTTAGGTTGCTTCCATATCTTGGCTATTGTAAAAAGTGCTGCAATAAACATTGGGGTGCATATGTCTTTTTCAGACTGGGCTGCTGAATTCTTAGGGTAAATTCCTAGGAGTGGGATTCCTGGGTAAAATGGTATTTCTATTTTGAGTTTTTTGAGGAACCTCCATACTGCTTTCCACAATGGCTGAACTAATTTGCATTCCCACCAGCAGTGTAGGAGGGTTCCCTTTTCTCCACATCCTCGCCAACATTTGTTGTTGTTTGTGTTTTGGATGTTGTCCATCCTTACTGGTGTGAGGTGATAGCTCATTGTGGTTTTAATTTGCATTTCTCTGATGATTAGCGATATGGAGCATCTTTTCATGTGCCTGTTGGCCATCTGAATTTCTTCTTTAGAGAAGTGTCTATTTATGTCATCTGCCCATTTCTTAATTGGATTATTTGCTTTTTGTTTGTTGAGGTGCGTGAGTTCTTTACATATTTTGTATGTCAACCCCTTATCGGATATGTCATTTATGAATATATTCTCCCATACTGTACGATGTCTTTTCGTTCCACTGTTGGTGCCTTTGCTGTACAGAAGCTTTTCAGCTTGATATAGTCCCACTTGTTCATTTTTGCTCTTATTTCCCTTGCCCAGGGATATATGTTCATGAAGAAATCACTCATGTTTATGTCCAAGAGTTTTTGCCAATGTTTTTTTCTAAGAGTTTTATGGTGTCGTGACTTACATTCAGGTCTTTGATCCATTTTGAGTTTACTTTTGTGTATGGGGTTAGACAGTAGTCCAATTTCATTCTCTTACACGTAGCTGTCCAGTTTTGCCAACACCAGCTGCTGACGAGGCTGTCATTTCCCCATTGTATATCTAAGGCTCCTTTATCATATACTAATTAACCGTTTATATTTGCATTAATGTTTGGATTTTCTGTTCTGTTCAAGCGGTTTGTGGGGCTGTTCTTGTGCTAATACCAAATTGTCTTGATTACTGTGACTTTGTAGTAGAGCTTTAAGTCAGTGAGCATAATTCTCCCTATTTTATTCTTCCTTCTCAGGATTGCTTTGGCTATTCGGGGTCTTTTGTAGTTCCATATGAATTTTAGAGCTATTTGTTCCATTTCATTGAACAAAGCTGTTAGTATTTTGGTAGGGATTGCGTTGAATCTGTAGATTGCTTTAGGTAGTATCCCCATTTTGACAATGTTTATTCTTCCTAGCCAAGAGCATGGGATGAATTTCCATTTGTTAGTGTCCTCTTTAATTTCTCCTCGGAGTGTCTTGTAGTTTTCAGGGTATAGGTCTTTCTCTTCCTTTGTTATGTTTATTCTTGGTATTTTATTCTTTTTGATGCAATTGTGAATGGAATTATTTTCCTGATTTTCTGTTAGCTCATCATTAGTGTATCGGAAAACAACAGATTTCTGTGTGTGTATTTTGTATCCTGCAACTTTGCTGAATTCAGATATTAGTTCTAGTAGTTTTGGAGTGGGGTCCTTAGGGTTTTTTATGTACTATATTATGTCATCTGCAAATAGTGACAACTTGACTTCTTCTTTACCAATCACGATGCCTTGTATTTCTTTGTTTTGTCTGATTGCCGTCGCTAGGACCTCCAGTACTATGTTGAATAACAGTGGAGAGAGTGGGCATCCCTGTCTTTTTCCCGATCTTAGATGAAACGCTTTCAGCTTCTCACTGTTAAGTATCATGTTAGCTTTGAGTTTGTCATATATGGCCTTTATTATGTTCAGGTACTTGCCCTCTATACCCATTTTGTTAAGAGTTTTTATCATGAATAGATGTTGAATTTTGTCAAATGCTTTTTCAGCTTCTATGGGGAGAATCATGTGATTTTTGTTCTTTTTGTTGATGTGGTGGATGCAGTTGATGGATTTTCCAGTGTTGTACCATCCTTGCATACCTGAGATGAATCCCACTTGATCATGGTGTATGATCCTCTTGATGTATTTTTGAATTCGGTTTGCTAATATTTTGTTCAGTATTTTTGCATTTATGTTCATCAGGGATATTGGTCTGTAGTTTTCTTTTTTGGTGGGGTCTTTGCCTGGTTTTGGTATTAGAGTGATGCTGGCTTCATAGAATGAGTTTCGAAGTATTCCCTCCTCTTCTATTTTTTGGAAAACTTTTAAGGACAGTGGGTATTATGTCTTCTCTGTATGTCTGATACAATTCAGCGGTGAATCCATCTGGTCTGGGGTTTTTGTTCTTGCATAGTTTTTTTATTACCAGTTCAATTTTGTTGCTGGAGATTGGTCTGTTTAGGTTTTCTGTTTCTTGCTTGGTCTGTCTTGGAAGGTTTTCTTTTTCTAAGAAGTTGTCCATTTCTTCTAGGTTTTCCAGCTTGTTAACATATAGAATTTCATAGTATTCTTTTATAATTTTTTGTATTTCTGTGGGGTCCGTCGTTAATTTTCCTTTCTCATTTCTGATTCTGTTTATGTGTGTAGATTCTCTTTTTCTCTTAATGAGTCTGGCTAGGGGTTTATCTATTTTATTTATTTTTTCAAAGAACCAGCTCTTGGTTTCACTGATTTTTTTCTATTGTTTTATTCTTCTCAATTTTATTTATTTCTTCTCTTATCTTTATTATGTCCCTCCTTCTGGTGACTTTGGGCCTCATTTGTTCCTTTTTCCAATTTCAATAATTGTTTCTTTATACTATTCATTTGGGAATATCCTTCCTTCTTTAAGTAAGCTTTGTTTGCAGTATACTTTCCTCTTAGAATTGCCTTTACTGCTTCCACAGATGTTGCGGCTTTGTGTTGTTGTTGTTATTTGTCTCCATATATTGTTTGATCTCTATTTTAATTTGGTCGTTGATCCATTGATTATTTAGGAGCATGTTGTTGAGCCTCCATGTATTTGTGTGCCTTTTAGTTTTCTTTGTACAATTTATTTCTATTTGTATGCCTTTGTGATCTGAGAAGTTGGTTGGTAGAATTTCAATATTTTTGAATTTACTGAGGTTTTTTTTGTGGCCTAGTATGTGGTTTTTTCTGGAAAATGTTCATTGTGCACTTGAGAAGAATGTATATCCTGCTGCTTTTGGTTGTAGAGTTCTGTAGATGTCTGTTAGGTCCATCTGTTCTAGTGTGTTGTTCAGTGCCTCTGTGTCTTTACTTATTTCTTGTCTGGTTCATCTGTCCTTTGGAGTGAGTGGTGTGTTTAAGTCTCCTAAAGTGAATGCATTGCTTTCTATTTTCTCCTTTAATTCTGTTAGTATTTGTTTCACATATGTGGGCACTCCTGTGTTGGGTGCATATATATTTATAATGGTTATATCCTCTTGTTGGACTGACCCCTTTATCATTATGTAATATCCTTCTTTATCTCTTGCTACTTTTTTTATATTGACATCTATTTTGTCTGATACAAGTACTGCAACATCTGCTTTTTTCTTCCTGTTGTTTGCATGAAACATCTTTTTCCATCCGTTCACCTTTATTCTGTGTATATCTTTGGGTTTGCCGTGATTCTCTTGTAAGCAGCATATAGACGGGTCTTGCTTTTTTATCCATTCTATTATTCTGTGTCTTTTGATTGGTGCATTCAGTCCATTTACATTTAGTGTGATTATCAATAGATATGTACTTATTGCCATTGCAGTCTTTAGATTTGTGAATACCAACGGTTCAAGGGTAGCTTCTTTACTATCTAACAGTGTAACTTAACTCTCTTGTTAAGCTGTTATAAACACTGTCTCATGTTTCTTTATTTCTCTCCCTTCTTCTTCTTCCTCTCTTTTTTATATACTAGGTGTTTTATTCTGTACTCTTTTACATTTCCTTTGACTCTTTTTGTGGATAATTGATTTTACTTTTTGCCTTTAGTTAGTGTTTGAATGGTCTGCTTTCTTTGCTGTGATTTTATTTTCTCTGGTGACATCTTTTTAGCCTTTGGAGTGCTTCCATCTAGAGCAGTTCCTTTAAGATATCCTGTAGAGGTAGTTCCTGGAGCCTGAGTCCCTCAACTTCACTTGTCTGGGAATTGTTTAATCCCTCCCTCAAATTTAAATGATAATTGTGTTGGATACAATAATGTTGAATCAAGGCCCTTTTGTTTCATTGCGTTAAATATATCATGTTGTTCTCTTCTGGCCTGTTAGATTTCTATTGAGAAGCCTCATGATAGTGTGATGGGTTTTCCTTTGTAGGTGATCTTTTTTCTCTCTCTAGGTGCCTTTAATACTGTGTCTTTGTCTTTGATCTTTGCCATTTTAATTATTATATGTCTTGGTGTTGTCCTCCTTGGGTCTCTTGTGTTGGGAGATCTGTGGGCTTCCATGGTCTGAGAAACTATTTCCTTCCCCTGCTTGGGGAACTTTTCGACAATTATTTCTTCAAAGACCCTTTCCCTTTTTCTCTTTTTTCTTCTGGTGCTCGTATAATGGTAATATTGTTCCATTTGGATTGTTCATGCAGTTTTCTTAATATTCTTTCATTCCTAGAGATCCTTTTATCTCTCTCTGCGTCAGCTTCTCTATATTCCTGTTCTCTGATTTCTATTCCATTAACAGTGTCTTGCACCTCATCCAGTCTGCTCTTAAGCCCGTCAATCGCTTGTCTCATTTCTGTATTGTCTGTCCTCACTTCCTCCCTTAGGTCTTGCATATTTCTCTGTAGATCCATCAGCATGCTTATAACTTTTATTCTGAATTATTTTTCAGGAAGATTGTGTAAGTCTATCACATCAGGCCCTCCCTCCTGGGTTGTCTGGGTGATCCTTGTCTGGACCATATTCCTCTGTCTTTTCATGTCTATAGAAGTGGTCGCTGGTAGGTGCCATGTGTGTCAGCTGGGAGAACAAAGTCCCTTCCTGCTTGTTGTTGTCCTTGTCGTTCTCCGGAGCCTGAACTGGTTTCCCTCACACCGGGAGGCAGTCTCTGGGATAATCTCCTGAGCTGTCTGTGTGCGGGGTCGCCCTCAGGCTTGCCTATAGCACTGTGGGGTTTTGCAGTCTCGCAGCGTGCCTTCTGCTCCCCTTGGTGCATTCCAGATTTTGTTCTGGGTTCTGAGGCTCTTCCCGTTTAGCTGTGCACCAGCTGGGAGGAGATTCTGTGTTGTTTCTTTGGGCGGGGCCGCTCTCCCACTGTTCCGCAGCTGTGCAGATCTGCCGGACCCTTTGCAGCGCCGGGTGGGGGGAACAAATGACAGGCTGCTGATCTCTGTGGGGGACTTCGGCGTGGCTGCTATACCCGGTAGTCCATTTGGGGTTCTGAAATTCCTCAAGATTCCCAGCCTGCTGGGCTGAGTGTGCTGGGATGATTTTGTTCCACTGTTGGGCCCTTGTCTCTTTAAGACTTTTTTTTTTTTTAGGAGAGCAAGGTACAGGCTTTTATTTAGAAATAAAGTGAGAGGAAAGAGCTCCTGGGTCACGCTAGGAGGATACAAGAGAGTACCACTTTAAGACTTTTAACAAAGCGCCTGCTTTTCTCTTGTCCTGGGGAGCCGGCTGAGGGGACCCGCTTGCAGTTTCTGTCTCACATCCTGCCCTTCTGTTTCTCTAGTCTCCAATACTCTGTGTGATGTGTGTCTGTGCTTCTGGTGGAGATTACCAGGGCTGGTTATTTAGCGAGCCTGTGCTTCTGCTCCCTTCCCACTCTGATTATTTTCCTCCCGCCGGTGCGCTGGGGTGGGGGATTGCTCAGGTCCCACCATGTCGTGGCTTTGTATCTTACCTGCTTCATGAGGCACTGAGTACTCTCAGATGTATCTGTAGCCTGGCTGTTGTACTGTATCTTCTGGTCTCTCTTTTAGGAATGGTTGTATTTGTTGTATTTTCACAAATATGTATGGTTCTGGGAGGAGATTTCTGCTGCTCTGCTCATGCCACCGTCTTCCCAGAATCCCGGGTCTTATTTTTTTATCCATTCAGTTACTCTGTGCTTTTTGATTGGTGCATTCAAACCATTTACATTTAGGGTGATTATCGATAGGTATGTACTTACTGCCATTGCAGACTTTAGATTTGTAGTTACCAAAGGTTCAAGGGTATTCCCTTACTATCTAACAGTCTAATGTAACTCACTTAGTATGCTGTTAGAAACACAACCTAAAGGTTCTTTTTATTTCCTCCTTTTTTTTCCTCATCCATTCTTTATATACTAGGTATCATATTCTGTACTCTTTGTCTATTCCTTGATTGACTTTGGGGGTAGCTGATTTGACTTTTCATCTGCTTAGTAATTAATTGTTCTACTTTTCTTTACTGTGGCTTTATTTCCCCTAGTGACAGCTATTTAACCTTAGGAACACTTCTATCTATAGCAGTTCCTCGAAAATGCACTGTAGAGGTGGTTTGTGGGAGGAAAACTGTCAGCTTTTACTTATTTGAAAATTGTTTAATCCCCCCTTTAAATTTTATTATAATCTTTCTGAGTCGAGTATTCTTGGTTTGAGGCCCTTATGTTTCATTGCATTAAATGTATCATGCCACTCCCTTCTGGCCTGTAAGGTTTCTGTTGAGAAATCTGATGATAGCCTGATGGGTTTTCCTTTGTATGTGATCTTATTTCTCTCTCTAGCTGCTTTTAAAAGTCTGTCCTTATCCTTGATCTTTGCCATTTTAATTATTATATGACTTGGTGTTGTCTTCCTTGGGTCCATTTTATTGGGAGATCTGTGAACCTCCATGGCCTGAGAGACTATCTCCTTCCCCAGATTGGGGAAATTTTCAGCAATTATCTCCTCAAAGACACTTTCTATCCCTTTTTCTCTTTTTTCTTCTTCTGGTACCCCTATAATACGAATATTGTTCTGTTTGGATTGGTCACCCTCTTCTCTCAATGTTTTTTCATTCTTAGAGATCCTTTTTTCTCTCTGTGACTCACTCCTTTGTATTCCTCTTCTCTAATTTCTGTATCATTCATCATCTCCTCCACCATATCTAATTTGCTTTTAAAACCTTCCATTGTATGTTTCATTTCTGATACGTGTTCTGTAATGATTGGATCTCCAACTGGAATTCATTCCTGAATTCATGAATATTTTTCTGTACCTCCATGAGTATGTTTGTAACTTTTATTGTGACATCTCTTTGAGAAAGATTCATGAGATAGGTTTCATTTGACTCTTTGGTATATTTATGATTGTGCTTTGATCCAGATTCCTTTGACGTTTCATTTTTGTATGTGGCGCCCTCTGGTGCCCAGAGCTCTGCTCTCTGGAGCTGCTCAGCCCCTGTATCATTGTTGGGGGTCACAGGGTAGGTGTGTTGGTACCTGGGGGGAGGTAAGAGCTGTTTCCTGCTTCCTGGCTGCTATGCCTGTCTCCACTGCCAGAACCAGTGTGCTGAGCACACAGGTATAAGCCTCTATGCTTTGCGTTTGTAGCTGCTGTAGACGGGGCTTCCCTCTGGCTGGCCTGTCGCCAGAGTGAGGTGTGCCAGTTTGCGAGCCAGGTGTCGGCTGGCCAGGAGGAAGGTATAGCAGGCTGTGTTTCACCATGTGGGGCTTTCGAGTTGTGTAGCCATCCAGCGGGCTGTAGCGCCTGAAGATCGTGAAAGTTCTCAACCTGCTGGGCACAGTGCACCTGGACAATTTTGTCTACCAGTCCTTTCTCCTGAGCAGTAAGCTTGTGCAATCCTTGCCCCTTTAGCAGCCCTCTTTCTGTTAGGAAGTCTCTCAGACTGCCTGCCTTTCTTTTTTCCCAGAGCAGCTGGATGTGGATCCCTGTTTTCCACAAGCAGCTGAAATCTCAGTCTCTCCAGGTATTCTGCCTGTCTTAGCTTTCCAACCCCCCCTATTCACCAGAGCACCATGCAATGTAGGTTTGTGCTCCCAGAGCAGATCTCCAGAGGTTGGTGTTCAGGAGTCACACGCATCCACTCCCTTCATGCTCTGTTTCTCTTCTTCCTGCCAGTGAGTGAAGGTGGGGGCAGGGCTTGGGTCCTGCTGCATCATGGCTTTGGTATGTTACGCTGTACCGTGAGGTCTGTTCTTTTTTCCAGGTGTGTGCAGCCTAGCACAGCCTTCTTTCTTGTTGCTCTTTCAGGATTAGGTGTATTAATTATATGTTCACATTATATGTGGTTTTAGGAAGAGCCTCTCTCTCAACTCTCATACTGCCATTTTTAATCCCTTCTCAAAGACCCTTTCTATCCCTTTTTCTCTGTCTTCTTCTTCTGGTACTCCTATAATGCAAATACTGTTCCGTTTTTGTCACACATTTGTGTCAATATTCTTTCATTCCTAGAGATCCTTTTCTCTCTGTGCCTCAGCTTCTTTGTATTCCTCTTCTCTAATTTCTATTCCATTTACCATCTTTTGTACTACATCTAATCTTTTAAATCTCTCCATTGTATTTTTCATTTCAGATATGTAATTTCTTAATGATTGAATGTCTGTTCTAAATTCCTCCCTGAGTTCTTGAATATTTTTCTGTACCTCCATGAGCATGTTTATGATTTTTATTTTGAACTCTCTTTCAGTTTGAGTTCAGTTTCACTTGGCCATTTTTCTGGTGTTTGGGAGATTTTAGGTTGAACCAGGTTCCTTTGATATTTCATATTTGTATGTGGTGCCCTCTAGTGTCCAGAAGCTCTAGTCTCTGGAGCTGCTCGGCCCCTGGAGTGATGTCGGGGGTTGCAGGGAACCGTTGCTGGTGCCTGGGGGTAGGAAAGAGCTATTCCTTCTTCCTGGTGCAGTGCCTCTCTCCACTGTCAGAACCAGTGGGCCTAGCACACAGGTGTAAGCCTCTGCTTTGTGTTTGTAGCTGCTGTAGGTGCTCCTCCCTCTGACTTGCCTGACACCAGGGCAGGGACTGCTGGTTTGAAAGCTGGTGCTGGCAGGCCAGGAGGAACGCACAGCAGGCTGCGTATCACAGTGGGGGTTGTAGGTGCTGAGTAGCCAGCTAGGAGGATGGAGCACCTGAAACTCTTGAGAGTTCCCAGCCTGCTGGGCAGAGCACGCCCAGACAACCTTGTCCACCTAACCCTTCTCCCGAGCAGCAAGCTCTGTGCAATCCCTGCTCCTTCAGCAGCCCTCTTGCTGCTAGGAAGCCTCTCAGACCGCCTGCCTTTCCTTTGTCCCAGAGCAGCCAGATGTGGATCCCTGTCCTCCCCAAATGGCCGGAATCTCAGTTTCTCCAAGTATTCCGCCTGTCTTAGCTTTCCAACCCCACTGATCTCCAGAGCACCATGCCATGTAGGTTTGTGCTCCCATAGCAGATCTCCTGGGCTGGGCGTTCAGCAGTCCTATGCTTCCACCGGCTCCCTGCTCCGTTTCTCTTCCTCCCGTCTGTGAACTGGAGTGGGGGAAGGGCTTGGGTACTACCAGATTAAGGCTTTGGTACTTTACCCTTTTTCGTGAGGTCTGCTCTGTCCTCCAGGTGTATGCAGTCTGGTGCAGCCTTCTTTTCTGTTGCTCATTAAGGATTAGTTGTATTAACTATATTTTTGTATTATATGTGGTTTTTGGAGGAGTTCTCTGTCTCTCTCATGCCGCCATCTTTAATCTCTGTTCAGACCTTCTTTGGGATGATGGGAAACTGTTGGTGGGAGGAAGCTGGTTGAGCATGAAAGCTAAATGATCAGATTAACATTTAAAAAAGATCACTCATGCTTTTCTGGAGAGAACAGATATCAGCGTGCCCAAAGTGGAAGTAGAGAGATGAGTTAAGAGGCTATTGCATTTTATTGAAAAACTGATAACCATGTTGGGGTTATGGAAGGAGGGACAGCACAAGGGAATTCAACTTTTTTCAGAAAGTAAAGTATTCCACTTTTAATGTTGATACAATTATAAACAGGGCCAGAAAACCATTACTGAGTACTTTGAATTATGTTGCTCTTGATTCTCTGAATCAAGAGTTGTAGTGATTGCTTGGTGTGGCAGGGCTCTTAGTTTGAACCCCCTATACCCACTTAAAAATAAGACATGTCTGTCATGGCTTTAGGGCCTCTGGGGAAAGGAAACTAGTGATTTCTTCGCGTAGGGGAGAACAAGGCATTTCCTGGGAAAAAATTCACCATGTAGGCAGTGTTTCAGGACCAGGGTTGGTGGTGAAAAGTGGAAGAGCAGTACATTCTGGCCATGCCTCCCAATCGTAACCAAACTGCCTCATCTCTAATGCCAAAACCCTGATGTGCAAAGGCTATAAAGGAACAAGAATAGCTTTTTTATAGATATCTTAGTATGCAATTGGGAAGGCAAGATTTTAGTGATGTGATATTATGGGATAGAATTATGAAACAGTAGTGTATTGGGGATACTCCTCCCTTAGGCATGGCACACACTGAGGCTAGCTCTTTTTTTTACAATTATTTCTTTATTTCTTCACCTTCCCCCCTGGACAGGAGTTCCTCTGAGATGAAGACCTTGGTTTATTCACCATAAGGCAAATCAGTTTAAACCATCTAAACCTCAACTTCCTCAACTATAAAATATGGATGGTAATATTTTACATCATAGGGTTTTGTGAGGTTACAGATATTGCCCCTAGTACCGTGCATGGTGCATGTTGTATGCTCAATATATGTTAGCTGGTATTATTTATAATGACAATATCTAGTAGTGTGCTTGCAGGTGCCTACAAGGTGCCCACTCAGTGACTGAGAAACATTTTGAAGATGAGGAAATGGCAGCTCAGCTTTCAGTGACTTCCTCAGCATAGGAGGTTATGGATTAGAGTTGGGATAAGAAACCAGGTGTCCTCACTGCCTCTCGTGTTTTTCCACTGCACCCACTGCCACCAGTTGCAGGAATTGGCCTGAAATTGAGAAGTCATGAAAAGAAAGATGAGCATCAAAAGAGGGGACCTTTTCTTTCTCTGCATTTTTGATCAACATTGGTTTATTTAGAGGCTAGCTCTTTTGAGGGCTTCCAAAAACATAGGCTGGCTTGGGCATGTGAAGGGTTGCAGTGGTATCACTCAGGATTCAGGGTTCCTAAAGTCGATGAAGCAGCAGCCAGCCCTCCGTCCTATTGTAATAGCAGTAACAATAATAAATATTGCAGTTGGACTGAGGAGATACTAAATTATATGTTTTTAATGTTTATTTCTACTCACAGAAGAAAACTGTGTTCTCTCTTTGCTTCTCACCTTACTAAGAGAGATTTTAGGTCTGCTCGTTTAGTTTCTAGACTTGTCTTGTGTAACAAGATAATGGGCAAAAGAACAGCTGAAGAATTTGAAGGACTTAAGGTTAGATGCTTAATTTATATCAGAATGCGGAGCAAGAACTGCTTATAAGAAGAGAGGATCAGTAGAAAGGAAAAAGCCTAATGAGCAGGGTGTTTAATTGTGAATGAGCATGGGGTTTGGATATAGAGGGTTCAGGTCCTCTGTACGTTTGTGAGAAACATTGTGAGCAAAAGGAATTGTGAAGGAAGATACTAAATGGCTGCTGTGGATTTTGAAATGAATCTTTTTATTTTCTTTGAGAGTGTTATTATAGTAAGATTTAAATTGCTTTTAACTTTTTTTTTTTTTGATGTTAGACTTGTTTCTTATATGTGATGCCATTCCTGCACTGGACTCATGGAGGCTGAACATTTATTCAGGTAATAATGGGTAACATTTATGGAGCACGTTTTATGTGCCAGGCAACAAACTAAGTGCTGTACCTGTCTTCTCATTTAATCCTCACATAACCTCATGAGGTTGCAAGTGTTACTGTACCCATTTCCTAGATGAATAAAATTGAGATTCAGAGAGTGTATCAAGATTGAATTCACCTGAATTAAAAAGTAAAAGGCTACCGCTGTAGTCAGAGATGATGGTAGCTGGGTTTAGATGATGTCATTCCCCACCTGGCATAAATATCATGAATGTAAAGTGGTTTTGATTGACTGAACTTCACGACCCTTTCCATAACCTTTTCCCACCAGTAAATACATCATACTTCTTGTTTGTGTTTAAAACTACGTCTATACTTTTTGGTAAAGAAAAATCCAGCTTAGGGTTTTAACCTTTAAAGCTTTTCTAACTTTTTAGAAATTGGATTAAAAGTTTTGAAATACTTTAAATTTGTTTCAGAAACTGCCTGCGAAAGATAAATATCTACAACTGGGTAATTCTTAAGGGGTGATTAATACAGATAATAGATGTCTTTTTTGTTGGTTTCATCACACTTGAGATACACTGTTCGCAGGTATTTTTAGCTTCAAGAATCCTTACTATGGATTCTTGTAGGAGCTTTCTGGTGTGTCTAAACACAGATTACATTAATTCTAGTACTTGTCAGAACTGGGATGGTTTCTAGCACTACTGACTGAAGATCATTCAAAAATGAAAATTGTGAATCTCTGAAATTATAATGTAGGTTAATGGAAGTATTTTTGTTTATAAAAATTCAAATTTATATGCTACTTTCAATGGTTCTCCATATTTAATTTTGCCATATTGTCTGTTCACTCAACAAGGTAAAGTAAAACTGCTTTTATTACTACCTTATCAGTATTAAGTGACCAGCATGAGTGCATTGCCCTATTTCCCCTTTCCAAAACAGAGCTTCAGATGTAATTGACATGCAGTAAACTGTATATATTAAAATTGTACAATTTGTTAAGTTTTGACATGTATTCACCCATGAAACTATCATCACAGTTAAGATAATGAACGTGTCCATCACCTCCACGAGTTTCATTTTCCCCATCTGTTATCCTTCCCCCAACCTGTGTGGTCTCCAGGCAACCACTTGTAACTTTGTCACTGTAGAATAGATTATATGGTCTAGAATTTTATATTAATGGAATTTTAAAGTATGTACTCTTACATTTATTTATTTTTCCTTTGGCTTTTTCTCTTGAGCATAATTATGATGGGATTCATCTTTGTTGTTGAATGCATCGGTAGTTTGTTTTTATTCTTGAGTAGTAATCCATTGTATCGCTATTAACACAACTTGTTTATCCATTCACTTGCTGATGCACCTTTGCATTGTTTATGGTTTTCATCAATTACCAATAAAGCTATGCTGTGAATGAATATATATTTTTCCCCCTCTAATATATATATTTTTTGAGGTGAAATTTGCCTAACATACACTTAACAAACTTGAAGTGGACAATTCAGTGGTATATAGTGTATTTACAATGTTGTGTAACCACTAGCTCTCTCCAGCTTCAAAACTTTTTTCATTGTTCTATAAGCCACTCTATACCCATTGAGTAATTGCTTCCCATTCCTCCTCCTCCATCACCTGGTAACTTGAATCTGCTTTCTGTCTCTGGGATCTACCTAGTCTGATGTCATATAAAAAGAATCATAATGTGGAACCATTTGTGTTTGGCTTCTTTCAATTAGCATGATGTTTCTGAGGTTCATCTAAGTTGTATTTTGTTCCTTTTCATGGCTGAATAATATTCCATTGTGTGGATATATCACATATTCATTTATTCATTAGTTTGTAGACATTTGGGTTCCCACTTTTTGGGTATTTTGAATAATACTGCTGTGAACATTTATGTACAAGATTCTGTGTAGACATATGTTTTCATTTCTCATAGGTATACTCAGGAGTGTAATTGCTGGATCATATAGTAACTCTGTTTAACTTTTTGAGGATCTGTCAAACAGCTTCCAAAGTGGCTGCTTTTATTTTACATTACCAAGAGCAATGTGTGACCTGCTAGCAAGATCCTGATTTGTCACTCCTCACCAAGTTTCTTTTTTCTTTTTTGGTATTGTTAATTAAATTTCTTATTGTCTATTTTTTTAAATCTGCCATCTTAGTGGATGTCAAGTACCATCTCATTATGGTTTTTTTTAAGACAAAAGATTAACATAATCTTTATTCCTTCAATGCCAGTTTTCAGAGTAATGAGGTGGAACCTTTGATGCATCCAAACTCTTTTTTTTTAATTAAAAAAATTTTTTTATTTTGCTACTATTAATGTACAATTACATGAGCAATATTATGGTTACTAGACTCCCCCTATTATCAAGTCCCCAACACATACCCCATTACAGTCACTGTCCATCAGCATAGTAAAATACAATAGAATCACTACTTGTCTTCTGTGTTATACTGCCTTCCCTGTATCATGGCCCCCACTACATTATGTGTGCTAATTGTAATACCCCTTTTTCCCCCTTATCCCTCCTTTTCCACCTATCTTCCCCAGTTCCTTTCCCTTTCGTAACTGTTAGTCCATTCTTGGGTTTTGTGAGTCTGCTGCTGTTTTGTTCCTTGAGTTTTTTCTTTGTTCTTCTACTCCACAGATAAGTGAAATCATTTCATACTTGTCTTTCTCTGCTTGGCTTATTTCACTGAGCATAATACCCTCTAGCTCCATCTGTGTTGTTGCAAACGGAAGGATTTGTTTTCTACTTAAGGCTGAATAATACTCCATTGTGTGTATGTACCACGTCTTTTTATCCATTCATCTACTGATGGACACTTAGGTTGTTTCCATTTCTTGGCTATTGTAAATAGTGCTGCGATAAACATAGGGGTGGTGCATATGTCTTTTTCAAACTGGGCTCCTGCATTGTTAGGGTAAATTCCTAGGAGTGGGATTCCTGGGTCAAATGGTATTTCTATTTTGAGATTTTTGAGAAACCTCCATACTGCTTTCCACAATGGTTGAACTAATTTGGATTCCCACCAGCAGTGTAGGAGGGTTTCCCTTTCTCCACATCCTCGCCAACATTTATTGTTTGTCTTTTGGATGTTGGCCATCCTTACTGGTGTGAGGTGATATCTCATTGCGGTTTTAATCTGCATTTCTCTGATGATTAGCGATGTGGAGCATCTTTTCATGTGCCTGTTGGCCATCGGAATTTATTCTTTGGAGAAGTGTCTGTTCACCTCCTCTGCCCATTTTTTAATTTGGTTATTTGCTTTTTGTTTGTTGAGGTGCGTGAGCTCTTTATATAATTTGGATGTCAACCCCTTATCGGATATGTCATTTATGAATTGAATAAATTCTCCCATACTGTAGGGTGTCTTTTTGTTCTATTGATGGTGTCCTTTGCTCTACAGAAGCTTTTCAACTTGATATTGTCCCACTTGTTCATTTTTGCTTTTGTTTTCCTTGCCTGGGGAGATATGTCCATGAAGAAGTTGCTCATATTTATGTCCAAGAGATTTTTGCCTATGTTTTTTCTAAGAGTTTTATGGTTTCATGACTTACATTCAGGTCTTTGATCCATTTTGAGTTTACTTTTGTGTATGGGGTTAGACAGTAATCCAGTTTCATTCTCTTACATGCAGCTGTCCAGTTTTGCCAATACCAGCTGTTGAAGAGGCTGTCATTTCCCCATTGTATATCCATAGCTCCTTTATCATATATTAATTGACCATATATGCTTGCCTTTATATCTGAGCTCTCTGGTCTGTTCCAATGGTCTGTGGGTCTGTTTTTGTGCCAGTACCAACTTGTATTGATTACTGTGGCTTTGCAGTAGAGCTTGAAGTCAGGGAGTGTAATTCCCCCTGCTTTATTCTTCCTTCTCAAGATTGCTTTAGCTATTCGGGGGTTTTTGTGGTTCCATATGAATTTTAGAACTTTTTTCTCTAGTTCATTGAAGAATGCTGTTGGTATTTTGATAGGGGTTGCATTGAATCTGTAGATTGTTTTAGGCAGGATGGCCATTTTGACAATATTAATTCTTCCTAGCCAAGAGCACGGGATGTGTTTCCATTTATTGGTAACTTCTTTAATTTCTCTCATGAGTGTCATGTAGTTTTCAGAGTATAAGTCTTCAGTTCCTTGGTTAGGTTTATTCCTAGGTATTTTATTCTTTTTGATGCAATTGTGAATGGACTTGTTTTCCTGATTTCTCTTTCTGCTAGTTCACCATTAGTGTATAGAAATGCAACAGATTTCTGTGTATTAATTTTGTATCCCACAACTTTACTAAATTTGGATATTAGATCTAGTAGTTTTGGAGTGGATTCTTTAGGGTTTTTTATGTACAGTATCATGTCATCAGCAAACAGGGACAGTTTGACTTCTTCCTTACCAATCTGGATGCCTTTTATTTCTCTATGTTGTCTGATTGCCATGGTAGGACTTGTAGAACTATGTTGAAGAAAAGTGAGGACAGTGGGCATCCTTGTCTTCTTCCCGATCTTAAATGAAAAACCTTCAGTTTCTCGCTGTTGAATATAATGTTGTCTGTGGATTTGTCATATATGGCCTTTATTATGTTGAGGTACTCTATACCCATTTTGTTGAGAGTTTTTATCATGAATGGATGTTGAATTCTGTTGAATGCTTTTTTCAGCATCTATGGAGATGGTCATGTGGTTTTTGTCCTTCTTTTTGTTGATGTAGTGGATGATGTTGATGGATTTTCAAATGTTGTACCATCCTTGCATTCCTGGGATGAATCCCACTTGATCATGATGCATTATATTTTTGATGTATTTGAATTCGGTTTGCTAATATTTTGTTGAGTATTTTTTTTAATATAATTTATTTTATTATCATTAATTTACAATTATATGTGGTTGTTGAGTATTTTTGCACCTATGTTCATCATAGGGATATTGGTCTGTAATTTTCTTTTTTGTAATGTCTTTGCCTGGTTTTGGTATTAGAGTGATGCACGCCTTATAGAATGAGTTTGGGAGTATTCCCTCCTTTTCTACTTTTTGGAGAACTTTAAGGAGGATGGGTACTGGGCTTCACTACATCTTTGATGAAATTCGGCAGTGAACCCATCTGGTCCAGGAGTTTTGTTCTTAGGTAGTTTTTTGATTACCAGTTCTATTTTGTTGCTGGCAATTTTTCTGTTCAGATTTTCTGTTTCTTCCTGGGTCAGTCTGGAAGGTTGTATTTTCTAGAAAGTTGTCCATTTCTTCTATGTTATCCAATTTTTAGCATACAATTTTTCATAGTATTCTCTAATAATTCTTTGTATTTCTGTGATGTCCATTGTAATTTTTCCTTTCTCATTTCTGATTCTGTTTATGTTTATACAATCTCTTTATTTCTTGCTAAGTCTGGCTAGTGGTTTATCTATTTTATTTGCTCAAGGAAACAGCTCCTGGTTTCACTGATTTTTTTCTGCTGTTTTATTCTTCTCAATTGTATTTATTTCTGCTTTGATCTTTATTATGTTCCTCCTTGTACTGACTTTACTGACTTTTTAGTTGTTCTTTTTGTAGTTTCATTAATTGTGAGTTTAGACTGATCATATGGGATTGGTCTTCTTTCCTAATGTAAGCCTGTATTGCAGTATACTTCCCTATTAGCATGGCCTAGCTGCGTCCCACAGATCTTATGGTGTTGAGTTGTTGTTTTTATTTGTCTCCATATATTGCTTAATCTCTGTTTTTATTAGGTCATTGATCCATTGATTATTTAGAAGCATGTTGTTAAGCCTCCATGTTTGGGGGCATTTTTGTTTTCTTGGCATAATTTATTTCTA
Organism: Smutsia gigantea; assembly: GCA_032199065.1. NCBI lineage: Eukaryota > Metazoa > Chordata > Mammalia > Pholidota > Manidae > Smutsia > Smutsia gigantea. The sequence continues at coordinate 71,845 of JAVSCE010017963.1, forward strand.
GTTTCCTACCTTTTGTTGTCTGAGAAGCTGGTTGGTATAATGTCAGTAATTCCGCATTTACTGAGCCTCTTTTTTTTATAAGTTTATTTTGATATCATTAATCTACAATTAAATGAGTAATATTATTGTGATTACATTACCCCCTTCACCAGGTCCTCCCCGCCCCAACCCCATTACAGTCACTGTCCATCAGCGTAGTGAGATGCCGTAGAGTCACTACTTGTCCCCTCTGGGTTGTACAGCCCTCCCCGTGCCCCTCCCTTCCCACCCATCCTACCCAGTCCCTTTCCCTTTGGTAACTTTTAGTCCGTTCTTGGGTTCTGTGAGTCTCCTGCTGTTTTGTTCCTTCAGTTTTTTTTTTCTTCCTTAGTTCTTCTACTCCACATATGAGTGAAATCATTTGGTACTTGTCTTTTTCAGCTTGGCTTATTTCACTGAGCATAATACCCTCTAGCTCCATCCATGTTGTTGCAAATGGTAGGATTTGTTTCTTCTTATGGCTGAATAATATTCCATTGTGTATATGTACCACATCTTCTTTATCCATTCATCTACTGATGGACACTTAGGTTGCTTCCATTTCTTGGCTATTGTAAATAGTGCTGCAATAAACATAGGGGTGTACATAACTTTTTCAAACTGGGCTGCTGCATTCTTAGGGTAAATTATTAGGAGTGCGATTCCTGGGTCAAATGGTATTTCTATTTTGAGTTTTTTGAGGAACCTCCATGCTGTTTTCCACAATGGTTTAACTAATTTGCATTCCCACCAGCAGTGTAGGAGGGTTCCCTTTTCTCCACATCCTCGTCAACATTTGTTGTTGTTTGTGTTTTGGATGTTGGCCATCCTCACTGGTGTGAGGTGATATCTCATTGCGGTTTTAATGTGCATTTCTCTGATGATTAGTGGTGTGGAGCATCTTTTCATGTGCCTGTTGCCCATCTGAATTTCTTCTTTGGAGAAGTGTCTGTTCATGTCCTCTGCCCATTTCTTAATTGGATTATTTGCTTTTTGTTTGTTGAGGTGCATGAGTTCTTTATATATTTTGGATGTCAACCCCTTATCGGATACGTCATTTAGGAATATATTCTCCCATACTGTAGGAAGTCTTTTTGTTCTACTGATGGTGTCCTTTGCTGTACAGAAGCCTTTCAGCTTCCTATAGTCCCACTTGTTCATTTTTGCTTTTGTTTCCCTTGCTCGGGGAGATATGTTCATGAAGAAGTCACTCATGTTTATGTTCAAGAGCTTTTTGCCTATATTTTTTTCTAAGAGGTTTATAGTTTTATGACTTACATTCAGGTCTTTGATCCACCTTGAGTTTACCTTTGTGTATGGGGTTAGACAGTAGTCCAGTTTCATTCTCTTACATGTAGCTGTCCAATTTTTCCAACACCAGCTGCTGAAGAGGTCGTCATCTCCCCAATGTATATCCAAGGCTCCCTTATCAAATATTAATTGACTGTATGTGTTTGGGTTGATGTTTGGATTTTCTATTCTATTCCACTGATCTGTGGGTCTGTTTTTGTGCCAATACCAAATTGTCTTGATTACTGTGGCTTTGTAGTAGAGCTTGAAGTCAGGGAGTGTAATTCCCTGTTTTATTCCTCCTTCTCAGGATTGCTTTGGCTATTCGGGGTCTTTTGTGGTGCCATATGATTTTTAGAATTATTCGTTCAAGTTCATTGAAGAAAGCTGTTGGTAGTTTGATAGGGATTGCATTGAATCTGTAGATTGCTTTAGGTAGTATAGCCATTTTGACAATATTTATTCTTCCTAGCCAAGAGGATGGGATGCATTTCCATTTGTTAGTGTCCTCTTTAATTTCTCTTAGGAATGTCTTGTAGTTTTCAGGGTACAGGTCCTTCACTTCCTTCGTTACGTTTATTCCGAGGTATTTAATTCTTTTTGATGCAATTGTGAATGGAATTGTTTTTCTGATTTCTCTTTCTGTTAGTTCATCGTTAGTGTATAGGAAAGCAAGAGATTTCTGTGTGTTAATTTTGTATCCTGCAACTTTGCTGAATTCAGATATTAGTTCTAGTAGTTTTGGAGTGGAGTCTTCAGGGTTTTTTATGTACAATATCATGTCATCTGCAAATACTGACAATTTGACTTCTTCTTTTCCCATCTGGATGCCTTGTATGTCTTTGTTTTGTCTGATTGCTGTGGCTAGGACCTCCAGTACTATGTTGAATAACAGTGGAGAGAGTGGGCATCCCTGTCTTGTTCCCGATCTTAGATGAAAAGCTTTCAACTTCTCGCCGTTAAGTATGATGTTAGCTGTGGGTTTGTCATATATGGCCTTTATGATGTTGAGGTACTTGCCATCTATACCCATTTCGTTGAGAGTTTTAATCATGAATGGATGCTGAATTTTGTCAAATGCTTTTTCAGCATCTATGGAGATGATCATGTGGTTTTTGTTCTTCTTTTTGTTGATGTGGTGGATGATGTTGATGGATTTTCCAATGTTGTACCATCCTTGCATCCCTGGGATGAATCCCACTTGATCATGGTGTATGATCCTCTTGATGTATTTTTGAATTCGGTTTGCTAATATTTTGTTGAGTATTTTTGCATCCACGTTCATCAGGGATATTGGTCTATAGTTTTCTTTTTTGGTGAGGTCTTTGCCTGGTTTTGGTATTAGAGTGATGCTGGCTTCATAGAATGAGTTTGGAAGTATTCCCTCCTCTTCTATTTTTTGGAAAACTTAAAGGAAAATGGGTGTTATTTCTTCTCTGTATGTCTGGTAGAACTCAGAGGTGAATCCATCAGGTCCGGGGGTTTTGTTCTTGGGTAGTTTTTTGATTACCACTTCAATTTCGTTGCTGGTGATTGTTCTGTTTAGTTTTTCTGTTTCTTGTTTGGTCCGTTTTGGAAGGTTGTATTTTTCTAAAAAGTTGTCCATTTCTTCTAGGTTTTCCAGATTGTTAGCATATAGATTCTCATAATATTCTCTTATAACTCTTTGTATTTCTGTGGGATCTGTCGTGATTTTTCCTTTCTCATTTCTGATTGTGTTTATGTGTGTAGATTCTCTTTTTCTCTTAATGAGTCTGGCTAGGGGTTTATCTATTTTGTTTATTTTTTCAAAGAACCAGCTCTTGGTTTTACTGATTTTTTCTATTGTTTTATTCTTCTCAATTTTATTTATTTCTTCTCTAATCTTTATTATGTCCCTCCTTCTGGTGACTTTGGGCCTCATTTGTTCTTCTTTTTCCAATTTCAGTAATTGTGTCTTTAGACTATTCATTTGGGAATGTTCTTCTTTCTTTAGATAGGCCTGGATTGCAATATACTTTCCTCTTAGAACTGCCTTTGCTGCGTCCCATAGAAGCTGTGGCTTTGTGTTGTTGTTGTCATTTGTCTCCATATACTCTTTGATTTCTGTTTGATTTGATCATTGACCCATTGAATAATTAGGAGGATGTTGTTAAGTCTCCATGTATTTGTGAGCGTTTTTGTTTTCTTTCTGAAATTTATTTCTAATTTTATACTTTTGTGATCTGAGTAGTTGGTTGGTAGAATTTCAATCTTTTTTAATTTACTGAGGTTCTTTTTGTGGCCTAGTATGTGGTCTATTCTGGAAAATGTTCCATGTGCACTTGAGAAGAATGTGTATCCTGTTGCTTTTGGGTATAGAGTTCTGTAGATGTCTGTTAGGTCCATCTGTTCTAGTGTGTTGTTCAGTGCCTCTGTGTCTTTACTTATTTTCTGTCTGGTTGATCTGTCCCTCGGAGTGAGTGGTGTGTTCAGGTCACCTAAGATGAATGCATTGCTGTCTATTTCCTCCTTTAATTCTGTTAGTATTTGTTTCACAAATGCCGGCACCCCTGTGTTGGGTGCATATATATTTAAAATGGTTATATCCTCTTGTTCGATTGACCCCTTTATCATTATGTAATGTCCTTCTTTATCTCTTGCTACTTTCTTCGTTTTGAAGTCTATTTTGTCTGATACAAGTACTGCAACACCTGCTTTTTTCTCCTTGTTATTTTCATGAAATATCTTTTTCCATCCCTTCACTTTTAATCTGGGGATATCTTTGCGTTTGAGGTGAGTTTCTTGTAGGCAGCATATAGATGGGTCTTGCTTTTTTATCCATTCTGTTACTCTGTGTCTTTTGATTGGTGCATTCAGTCCATTTACATTTAGGGTGATTATAGAAAGATATGTACTTATTGCCATTGCTGGCTTTTGATTGTGGTTACCAAAGGTTCAAGTGTTTCTTCTTTACTATCTAACAATCTAAGTTAACTTTCTTGTTAAGTTATTGTAAACACAGTCTGATGTTTCTTTATTTCTCTCCCTTCTTATTCTTTCTCCTCCATTCTTTATATACTAGGTGTTTATTTTTTGCCGTTGTTAGTTTTGGATGGTCTGCTTTCTTTGCTATGATTTTATTTTCTCTGGTGACAGCTTTTTAGCCTTAGGAGTGCTTCCCTCTAGAGCAGTTCCTTTAAGATGTCCTGTACAGGTGGTTTATGGGAGGCAAATTCTCTCAACTTTTGCTTGTCTGGAAATTGTTTAATCCCTCCATCATATTTGAATGATAATCGTGCTGGATACAGTATTCTTGGTTCGAGGCCCTTCTGTTTCATTACATTAAATATATCATGCCATTCTCTTCTAGCCTGTAAGGTTTGTGTTGAGAAGTCTGATGTTAGTCTGATGGGTTTTCCTTTGAAGGTGATCTTTTTTCTTTCTCTAGCTGCCTTTAATACTCTGTCCTTATCTTTGATCTTTGCCATTTTAATTATTATGTGTCTTGGTGTTGTCTTCCTTGGGTCCCTTGTGTTGGGAGATCTGTAGGCTTCCATGGTTTGAGAGATTATTTCCTTCCCCAGCACGGGGATGTTTTCAGCAATTATTTCTTCAAAGACACTTTCTATCCCTTTTTCTCTCTCTTCTTCCTCTGGTAGTCCTATAATGCGAATATTGTTCCGTTTGGATTGGTCACACAGTTCTCTTAATATTCTTTCATTCCTAGAGATCCTTTTATCTTTCTCTGCCTCTGCTGCTCTGTATTCCTGTTTGTGATTTCTATTGCATTAACAGTGTCTTGCATCTCGTCCAGTCTGCTGCTGAGCCTGTCGATGGCTTGTCTCATTTCTGCATTATCTTTTCTGACTTCCCTCACTTCCTCCCTTAGCTCTTGCATATTTCTCTGTAGATCCATCAGCATGGTTATGACTTTTATTCTGAATTCTTTTCAGGAAGATGCTGCATTTCCATCCCTTCAGATTCCTTCTCAGAGGGGCTCTGGATCTTGGTGATTTTTGTCTGTATCATATTCTTCTGTCTTGTCATGTTGTCAGGAGTGGTCGCTGGTATGTGCCACGTATGTCAGCTGGGCTCTTTAAGGTTTAAAAAGAAAAGAAAAAAAAACCACCAAAAAAAACCAAGCAAGCCAAAAAAAAAGAAGGAAGAGAAAGAAAAGAGAGAAAGAAGAAAGAAGAAATGAAAGAAAAGGAAGGTGAAAAAAGAAAAAAAAGGGCAAGAAATAATACAGACGAGCAAAAAAAAAGCAAGAAATAACACAAACGAGCAAAAAAAAAGCAAGAAACAACACAAACGAGCAAAAAAAAGCCCACCTGGAGTGGATTCTCTAAGCGTGCTGTAGGTGTTGCTGTTGTTCCATTAATTCGCAGCCGCGGCTGCTTCGCTTTTTTTGTAGATCTGGGCAGGGCAGGAATGAATGGGACGCTATTGTTTTCTGTATAAAGTTCCAGCGTGGTTGCTCCCTTCTCTCTGTCACTAGCGAAGGGGACCGAAGTTCCCCAGGAGTTCCAGCCTGCAGGGCTGACCCCACCGGGGCGTTGGTGTTCCCTCCCTGGGCTCCCCGCGTCTCCGAGACTGCTACAAATGGCACGCGCTTTTCTCTTGTCCCTGGGCGCTGCTGCACGGTCCTGTCGCCTTCCTGGCTCAAAACCTGCACCTTCTGCCTCTCCAGTGTCTGATGTACCGCGCAATGTGTGTCAGCACTCCCGGTGCTCCCGGCGCAGACCACCGGGGCTGGTTATTTTGCGGACCTGCTCTTCCACTCCCTCCCGGCTTCCAATCCTCTCCTCCCGCCGGCGCGCTGGGCTGGGTGAGTGTTCGGGTGCCGCTGGGTCGCAGCTCTGTATCTTACCCGCCTCGCGGGGTGCTGAGTCCTCCCAGGTGTGGCTGCACACTGTGCACTTTCCTGTGTGCTGTGATCTCTCTTTTAGGAATAGTTGTATTTGCTGTATTTTCGTAGATTTATATAGTTTTGGGAGGAGATTTCTGCTGCCCTGCTCACACTGCCATCTTCCCAGAAGTCTCTCTACTGAGGCTCTTTTGTGACCTATTATATGATCTATTATTGAAAATTTTTCTTGTACACTTCAGAAGAATGTGTATCCTGCTGCTTTTGGGTGGAGTGTTCTATAGATGTATGTTAGGTCCATCTGTTCTAATGTGTTGCTCAGTGCCTCTGTCTCCTTACTTATTTTTTGTCTGTTTGATTTGTTCTTCAGGGTGAGTGGTGTGTTAAACTCTCCTAAAATGAATGCATTGCATTCTATTTTTGCCTTCAATTTTATTAGTATTTGTTTTATATATGTAGGTGCTCCTATGTTGGGTGTGTAGATATTTATAGTGATTATATCCTCTTGTTGGACTGACCTCTTTATCATTATGGAATGTCCTTCTTTGTCTGTTGTTACTTCCTTTGTTCTGAAGTCTATTTTGTCTGATACAAATACTGCAACTCCTGCTTTTTTCTACCTTTTATTTGCATGAAATATCTTTTTCCATCCCTTCACTTTTAGTTTGTGTATGTCTTTGGGTTTGAAGTGAGTGTCTTGTACGCAGCATATAGATAGTCGTGTTTTTTTTATCCATTCTGTAACTCTTTGTCTTTTGATCGGTGCATTCAGTCTATTTACATATAGGGTGATTATCGATAAGTATGTACTACTTGGTATTGCAGGCTTTAGATGCGTGATTAACAGTGGTCCAAGGGTAGCTTCTTTATTATCTAATATTCTAACTTAACTCACTTAGTTCACTATTTCAAACACAATCTAAAGGTTCTTTATTTTTTTTCCTCCCTTTTTCTTTCTCCTCCATTTTTCATATATTAGATGCCATATTCTGTACTATTCATGTTTCCTTTGACTGACTTTTAGAGTAGGTGTTATTATTTTTCTTTTGCTTAGTAATTGGTGTACTTACTTAACAGTGGTTTTATTTTCTCTGGTGATGGGTATTTAGTCTTAGGATCACTTCCATCTATAGCAGTCCCTTGAAAATACACTGTAGAGATGGTTTGTGGGAGGTAAATTCCCTCAACTTTTGCTTATCTGGCAATTGTTTAATCCCTTCTTCAAATTTAAATGATAATCTTGCTGGATACAGTATTCTTGGTTTGAGGCCCTTCTGTTTCATTGCATTAAATATATCATCCCACTCCCTTCTGGCCTGTAAGGGTTCCGTTGAGATGTCTGGTAATAGCCTGATGAGTTTTCCTTTGTATGTGATCTTTTTTCTCTCTCTGGCTGCTTTTAATAGTGTGTCCTTATCCTTGATCTTTGCCATTTTAATTATTAAATGTCTAGGTGCTGTCTTCCTTGAGTCCCGTGTGTTGAGAGATCTGTGGGCTTCCATGGTCTGAGAGACTATTTCCTTCTCCACACGGGAAGTTTTCGGCAATTACCTCCTCAAAGACACTTCCTATCCCTTTTTCTCTTTGTTCTTCTTCTGGTACCCCTATAATATGAATATTGTTCTGTTTGTATTGGTCACAATGTTCTCTTGATTTCTTTCATTCCTGGAGATCCTTTTTTCTCTCTGTGCCTTTAGCTTCTTTTATTCCTGTTCTCACATTTCTTTTACATGTACCGTCTTGTCTTCCTCATCTAATCTGCTTTTTCATTCCTCTATTGTGTGTTTTATTTTGGATACTGTCTTTTTCAAAGTTTCTGTCTCTGTTTTGAATTCCTCGCTGAGGTCTTGAACATTTTTCTGTAGCTCCATGTGCATGTTTTTTATTTTTATTTTGAAATCTTACTCAGGGTTATTGGTGATTTCTGTTTCACTTGGCTCTGTTTCTCATGTTTCTGGGATTTTGGTTTGTGGCAGATTCTTCTGACGTTTCATATTTATAATGAATAGTATGGACTGTTAACTTTGTGTAGGCAGTACCCTCTATTGCCCAGAAGCTCTACTGTCTGGAGCTGCTCAGCCCCTGGAGCAATGGTGGGAGTCACAGGAGAGTGGTACTGGTGCCTGCTGGGAGGAAAGAGTTCTTTCCTGCTTCTCTTCTGCAGTACCTGCCTCCACTGTTAGTTAGGGCCAGTGGGCTGAACGCACAGGGACCATGCACTGTGTTATGCCCCTGTAGCTGTCGTAAGCGGTCCCACCCTCTGGTGGGGTCAGCAGGTTTTCAAGCCAGTGCTGGCCAGGATGAAGGAGCAGCATGCTGCATATTGTGGTGGGGGGCCTCGGGCTGCGTTGCCAGCCAGGGGGATGGACCGCCTGAAGCTTCTCAAAGTTCTCAACTTGCTGGTCTGAGTGCCCTGTGACAATTTTGTCCACCTGACCTTTTTCCTAAGCAGCAAGCTCTGTGCAATCCTTGCTCCTTTACCTGTCTTCTCACTGTTGGGAAGTATCTCAAAGTGCCCATCTTTCTTTTGTCCCAGAGCAGCCGTTTGTGGGTACCTGTTCTCACAAGCAGCTGGAATCTCAGTCTCCAGGTGTTCCTCCTGTCTTAACTTTCCAACCCCCCTAATCTCCAGAGCACCATGTGGTGTTGGTTCGTGCTCCCAGAGCAGATCTCCACGGCTGGGTGTTCAGCAGTCTTAGGCCTCCACCCACTCCCCACTCTGTTTTTCTTCCTCTCACCGGTGAGCTGGGGTGGGGAAAAGGCTTGGGTCCCACCCATTGCAGCTTTGCATCTTCACCCTTTTCTATGAGATCTTCTCTTTTCCCAAGATGTAGGCAATCTGTCGTAGTCTTTCCTGTTGCTCTTTCAGGGTTAGTTGTATTAATTATATTTTCATATTGTATGTTGTTTTGGAAGGAGGTTTCTGTCTCACTTCTCACATGTCCATCTTTAATCCCTCTTGCCTTAATAAGATGTTGAAGGTTTTGCCTAACCTAAAGTTACAGAGGTATATTCCGATGCTTTCTTATAAGAATTTTGTAGGTCTTGCGTTCATGTTTTGGTCTATGATCTATTTTGAATTAATTTTGTGTGTGGTTCCAACTTTATTCTTTTTTGTGTAGATAACCATTTATTCCAGCACCATTTGTTGACAAGGCTATCCATGGCCTATTAAATTGTCTTGGCATCCATGTTGAAAATCAGTTGACCATAAATATAATGGTTTATTTCTGGGCTATCAATTCTATTCCACTGCAGCATTGTTTTGATTACTGTAGTTTTGTGTAGTAGTTGAAATTGGGAAATGCGAGTCCTCTAATTTTGTTCTTTTTCAAGATTATGTTGTATATTCTAGGGCCCTCGTATTTCCGTGTGATTTTAGGATCACTTTGTTAATTTCTATGAAAAGCCAGCTGGATTTTGATATGAATTGCATTGAATCTGCAGATCAGTTTTGGGAGTGTTACCATTAGCAATATTACGTCTTCCAATCCATGAACATGGACCACCTTCCCATTTATTTAAATCTTCTTTAATTTCTACCAGTAATAGTTCATAATTTCTAATATATAAATCTTAACCTGTTTTTTAGCCCTACCCCCTTACACTTCTTTTGTTAAATTTATACATAAGTATTTTATTATTTTTGTTACTATTGTAAATGGGTTTTTTCTTAATTTCATATTTGGATTGTTCATTGTTTGTGTACAGAAATACAGTCAATTTTTGTATACTGACCCTGTATCTTGCAATCTTGCTGAACTTACTGATTTTCATTGGATTCCTTAGGACTTTCTAGATATGATATCATGCCATCTGAAAACAGTGATAGTTTTTTTTTACTTCTTTTTCAGTCTAGATGCATTTTCTTTCTCTTTATTGCCTTATTGCCCTAGACAGAACCTCCACTGTAATGTTGAATAGAAGTAGCAAAAGTATAATGTTATTTATGGGGTTTTTGTAGGTTCCCTCTATGAGGTCGTGTTATTTCCTTAGTGATTCCCCTGAGGATTACAATTAACATTTTAATTTATTACAATGTAGATCAGTTAATACCAACTCAGTTACAATAGCATATAAATCTTTGTGCTTATATAGCTCTATTCCCTCTCTTCTCTTTTGCGCTTTGTGCTGTCTTTACAAATTACATCTTTACACATTGTGTACCCATCAACAAAGATTTATAATGATAGCTTTATGTAGTTATCTTTTAAATTAGAGAAAAAAGAGTTACAAAAAATACATTTATTTGTCTTTTACACTTACCTAAGTAGTTACATTTACCAGTACTCTTTATTTCTTCATTTGGATTTGAGTTACAGCCTAGTGTCCTTTTATTTCAGCCTGATGACTCTCTTTAGTATTCTTGTAGACTAGAACTGCTAGTGATGAATTCTCTTTTTTATCTGGAAGTGTCTTAATTTCTTAATCATTTTTAAAGGATAATTTTGCTGGATATAGGCTTCTTGGTTGATAGTCTTTTTCTTTCAGCCCTTTGAATATATTTTCTCATTGCTTTCTGGCTTCCATGGTTTCTGATGAGCTTCTTGGATTTACTCAAACTTGAGAAAATTTTGGCTATTATTTCATTAAATATTCCTTTTTCCCCTTTCACTGCTTTAATGGGATCCACAACATGAACTTACTGATATGTTTGATAGTATCCCACAGGACTCTGGAGCCTTGTTCATTTTCCTTCATTCTTTTTTCTGTCTGTTCCTCAGACTGGGTGATCTTAATTGACCTAGCTTCATGCTTGGTGATTCTTCTGCCTGCTCAGCTCTTGTGTCAAACCCTCTACTGATGTTTTTCATTTCCATTATTATACTTTGCAACTCCAAAATTTCTATTTGGTTCTTTTTTATAATTTCTCACTTTCCATTATCATTTTTGGTGAGACTGTTCTCATATTTTTCCCTTAATTCTTTAGTCTTCGTTCCCCACCCCCCAATAAGTGTGATTCGCTTGAGATCTATCCAAGTTGTTACATGTATCAGTAATTTGTTCCCTTTTATTACCAGTAGTGTTCCTTGGTTTCCTTTCCTGTTTTGATCTTACTTAAAATGGCTCATTTAAAGTCTGACTAATAACTGGGATTCCTAAGTGAGTTCTATTGATTTGCCATTTTTCCTTTTATGGTCCATACATCCTACTTCAAGGTAATGTTGTCCTGCCTCATGTATAAGAACTTTAAAATAGTATACTTTTGTTTCTTCCTGGCCATTGCACTATGCTGGTCATACTTTTTATTTGTATGTATAAAATGTACAGTATATTTTAAATTCTTGCTTTGATGATAATTTTTCTAAAATATTTTTATTTTTAAAGGAAAAGGTTTTTATGTTTTCCCACTTTGTTAACCATTTCTGGTGCCTTTCATTCCTTTGTGTAGATACAGATTTCTGTTATTCTATTTGTTCAGGCTGAAGGACTAGTACAGGTCTGCTGGTAATGAATCCTTTCAGTCTTTTTATGTCTGAAAAGGTCTCTATTTTGCCTTTCTTTTTGGAAAGATACTTTCTTTGAGTATAGAACTCTTGGTTGACTGTTCTTTTCTTTCAGCCCTTTAAGATAGTACTCCATTGTCTTCTGATTTGAATGGTTTACAGTGAGATTTCTGTTGTTAACTTCACCTTTGTTCCTCTTTACGTAATATATTCTTTTCTCTGGCTGCTTTTAAATTTGTTCTATGTTACTGGTTTTGGGTAGTTTGATAATGATGTATTCTTAGTTTGTAGCTTTGACTTTCTTAGATCTATGTATTTATAGTTGCAATCCACTTTGGAACTATTTTTAAAATAATATTTCTTTAAATATATTTCCGCTTTCTCTTCCTTGGAAATAGCACTGACACAAAAATTAGGCAATTGAATTTATTACACAGTTCACTGATGCTCTTTCTTCCTTTCATTCTAGTGTTTTTTTCCTTGTGTGTTTTATTTATTTATTTTTATTACAGTATTATTGATATACACTCTTAGGAAGGTTTCACATGAAAAAACAATGTGGTGACTACATTTATCCATATTATCAAGTCCCCACCCATACCGCAATGCAGTCACTGTCCATCAGTGTAGAAAGATGCCACAGATTCACTATTTGCCTTCTCTGTGCTACACTGTTTTTCCTGTGGTCCTCCACACCATGTGTACTTAACAAAATACTCCTCAATCCCCTTCTCCCACCCTCCCTACTCACCCTCCCACACCCGTCCCCTTTGGTAACGATTAGTTCCTTCTTGGAGTCTCGGAGTCTGCTGCTATTTTGTTCCTTCAGTTTTGCTTCATTGTTATACTCAACAAATGAGGGAAATCATTTGGCACTTGTCTTTCTCCACCTCTCTTATTTCACTGAGCATATTATCCTCCAGTTCCATCCATGTTGTTGGAAATGATAGGATTTGTTTCTTTATTATGGCTGAATAGTATGCCATTGTGTATATGTACCACATCTTCTTTATCCATTCATCTACTGATGGACACTTACATTGCTTCCATATTTTGGCTATTGTAAAAAGTGCTGTGATAAACATAGGGGTGCATATGTCTTTTTGAATCTGGGAAATTGTATTCTTTGGGTAAATTCCAAAAAGTGGGATTCCCGGGTCAAATAGTATTTCTATTTTTAGTTTCTTGAGGAACCTCCATGTAGCTTTCCACAATGGTGGAACTAGCTTACATTCCCATCAGCAGTGTAGGACGGTTCCCCTTTCTCTGCATCCTCACCAGCATTTGTTGTTCTTAGTCTTTTGGATGCTGGCCATCCTTACTGGTGTGAGTTGATATCCCATTGTTGTTTTAATTTGCATTTCCCTGATGATTAGTGATGTGGAGCATCTTTTCATGTGTCTGTTGGCCATCTGAATTTCTTTTTTGGAGAACTGTCTCTTCATATCCTCTGTCCATTTCTTAATTGGGTTATTTGATTTTTGGGTGTTGAAGCATGTAAGTTCTTTATATACTTTGGATGTTAAACCCTTGTTGGATATGTCATTTTAAATATATTCTCCCATACTGTAGGATGTCTTTTTGTTTTACTGTTGGTGTCCTTTGCTGTACAGAAGGTTTCCAGCTTGAAGATAGTCCCACTTATTCATTTTTACTGTTATTTCCCTTGCCCGTGGAGATATGTTCATGAAGAAGTTGCTCATGTTTATGTACAGGAGATTTTTGCCTATGTTTTTTTCTAAGAGTTTTATGGTTTCATGACTTACATTCAGGTCTTTGATCCATTTTGAGTTTATTTGTTTATGGGGTTAGACCATGATTCAGTTTCATTCTCTTAAATATAGCTGTCCAGTTTTGCCACCACCAGCTGTTCAAGAGGCTGTCATTTCCTCATTGTATATCCATGGCCCCTTTATCATATATTAATTAATCGTATATGTTTGGGATAATCTCTGGACACTCTCTTCTGTTCCACTGGTCTGTGGGTCTGTTCTTGTGCCAGTACCAAATTGTCTTGATTACTATGGCTTTGTAGTAAAGCTTGAAGTCAGGGAGTGTAATTCCCCCTGTTTTATTCTTCCTTCTCAGGATTGCTTTGGCTATTCGGGGTCTTTCATGGTTCCATATGATTTTGAGGACTATTTGTTCCAGTTCGGTGAAGAATGCTTTTGGTAATTTGATAGGGATTGCATTGAATCTGTAGATTGCTTTAGGTAGTGTCGCCATTTTGGCAATATTTATTCTTCCTAGCCAAGAGGATGGGATGAATTTCCGTTTGTTTGTGGCCTCCTTAATTTCTCTTAGGAGTGTCTTGTAGTGTTCAGGGTATAGGTCTTTCAATTCCTTGGTTAGATTTATTCCTAGGTATTTTATTCTTTTTGATGCAATTTTGAATGGAATTATTTTCTTGATTTCTCCCTCTGTTAGCTCATCGTTAGTATATAGGAAGCAGCAGATTTCTGTGTATTGATTTTGTATCCTGCAAGTGTGCTGAATTCAGATATTAGTTCTAGTAGTTTTGGAGTGGAGTCTTTAGGTTTTTTTATGTACAATATCATATCATCTGCAAATAGTGACAGTTTGACTTCTTCTTTACCAATCTGGATGCTTGGTATTTCTTTGTTTTGTCTGATTGCCATGGCTAGGACCTCCAGTACTATGCTGAATAACAGTGGGGAGCATTCCTGCCTTGTTCCCGATCTTAGATGAAAAGCTTTCAGCTTCTCGCTGTTAAGTATGATATTGGCTGTCCATTTGTCAGATATGGCCTTTATTATTTTGAGGTACTTGCCCTGTATACCCATTTTGTTAAGAGATTTTATCATAAATGGATGTTGAATTTTGTGAAATGCTCTTTCAGCATCTATGGAGATGATCATGTGGTTTTTGTTCTTTTTTTTGATGTGGTGGATGATGCTGATGGATTTTTGAATGTTGTACCATTCTTGCATTCCTGGGATGAATCCCACTTGATCATGGTGTATGATCCTCTTGATGTATTTTTTAATTGGGTTTGCTAATATTTTGTTGAGTATTTTTGCATTCTATGTTCATCAGGGATATTGGTCTGTAATTTTCTTTTTTGGTGGAGTCTTTGCCTGGTTTTGATTTTAGAGTGATGCTGGCTTCATAGAATGAGTTTGAAAGTATTCCCTCCTCTTCTTTTTTGTGGAAAACTTTAAGGAGAGTGGGTATTATGTCTTCTTTATATGTCTGATAAAATTCAGTGGCGAATCCATCTGGCCTGGGTTTTTTTTCTTGGGTAGTTTTTTGATTACTGATTCAATTTGTTGCTGGTAATTGGTCTGTTTAGATTTTCTGTTATTTCCTTTGTCAGTCTTGGAAGGTTGTATTTTTCCAAGAACTTGTCCATTTCTTCTAGGTTTTCCACCTTGTTAGCATGTAGATTTTCATAGTGTTCTCGAATAATTCTTTGTATTTCTGTGGGGCCCGTCGTGATTTTTCCATTCTTATTTTTCATTCTGTTTATGTGTGTAGCTTCTCTTTTTCTCTAAGTCTGGCTAGGGGTTTATCTATTTTGTTTATTTTTTGAAAGAACCAGCTCTTGGTTTCATTGATTTTTTTCTATTGTTTTATTCTTCTCAATTTTATTTTTTTCTTCTCTGATCTTTATTATGTCCCTCCTTCTGGTGACTTTGGGCCTCATTTGTTCTTCTTTTTCCGATTTCAATAATTTTGACTTTAGACTATTTATTTGGGATTCTTCTTCCTTCTTTAAATAGGCCTGGATTGCAATATACTTTCCTCTTAGAACTGCCTTTGCTGCATTCCACAGAAGATGGGGCTTTGTGTTGTTGTTGTCATTTGTCTCCATATATTGCTTGATCTCTGTTGTAATTTGGTCGTTGATCCATTGATTATTTAGGAGCATGTTGTTAAGACTCCATGTGTTTGTAAGCCTTTTTGTTTTCTTTGCACAACTTATATCTATTTTTATACCTTTGTGATCTGAAAAGTTGGTTGGTAAAATTTCAGTATTTTTGGATTTACTGAGGTTCTTTTTGTGGCCTAGTATGTGGTCTATTCTGGAAAATGTTCCATGTGCACTTGAGAAGAATGTGTATCCTGTTGCTTTTGGGTGTAGAGTTCTGTAGATATCTGTTAGGTCCATCTGTTCTAGTGTGTTGTTCAGTGCCTCTGTGTCTTTACTTATTTTCTGTCTGGTTGATCTGTCCTTTGGATGAGTGGTGTGTTGAAGTCTCCTAAAATGAATGCATTGCTTTCTATTTCCTCCTTTAATTCTGTTAGTATTTGTGTCACATATGTTGGTGCTCCTGTGTTGGGTGCATATATATTTATAATGGTTATATCTTCTTGTTGGACTGACCCCTTTATTATTAATGTCCTTCTTTATCTCTTGCTACTTTCTTCGTTTTGAAGTCTATTTTGTCTGAAAGAAGTACTGCAACACCTGCTTTTTTCTCCCTGTTGTTTGCATGAAAGATCTTTTCCCATCCCTTCACTTTTAGTCTGTGTATGTATACCTTTTGGTTTAAGGTGAGTCTCTTGTAAGCAGCATATAGATGGGTTTTGCTTTTTTATCCATTGTATTATTCTGTGCCTTTTGATTGGTACATTCAGTCCATTTACATTTAGGCTGATTATCGATAGATATGTACTTACTGCCATTGCAGGCTTTGGATTCGTGGTTACCAAAGGATCAAGGGTAGCTTCTTTACTCTCTATTTAACTTCACTCTCTTATTAAGCTGTTATAAACACAGTCTGATGATTTTTTATTTCTCTCCGTTTTTATTTTTTCTCCTCCATTCTTTATATGTTAGGTGTTTGGTTGTCTATGCTTTTGTGTTTCCTTTGACTTTTTTTGTGGAAAGTTGATTTAATATTTTGCCTTTAGCTGGTATTTGCATGGTGTGATTTCTTTTCTGTGATTTTATTTTCTCTGGTGACATCTATTTCACCTTAGGAGTGCTTCCATCTAGAGCAGTCCCTTTAAAATATCCTGTAGAGATGGTTTGTGGGAGTCTAATTCCCTCAAGTTTTGCTTGTCACGGAATTGTTTAATCCCTCCCTCAAATTTAAATGGTAATCATGCTGGATACAATATTCTTGGTTCAATGCCCTTCTGTTTCATTGCGTTAAATATATCATGCCATTCTCTTCTGGCCTGTAAGGTTTCTGTTGAGAAATCTGACAACAGCCTGATGGGTTTTCCTTTGTAGGTGATCTTTTTTCTCCCTCTGGCTTCCTTTAATACTCTGGCCTTGTCTTTGATCTTTGTCATTTTAGTTATTATATGACTTGGTATTGTCCTCCTTGGTTCCCTTGTGTTGGGAGATCTGTGGGCTTCCATGGTCTGAGAAACTATTTCCTTCCCTAGCTTGGGGAATTTTTCAGCTACTATATCTTCAAAAACACTTTCCATTCCTTTTTCTCTCTCTTCTTCTGGTACCCCTATAATGCGAATATTGTTCCATTTGGATTGGTTACACAGTTCTCTTAATAGCCTTTCATTCCTAGAGATCCTTTTATCTCTCTCTGCGTCAGCTTCTGTGTATTCCTGTTCTCTGATTTGTATTCCATTAACAGTCTCTTGCACCTTGTTCTGTCTGCTCTTAAGCCCGTCAATCAATTGTTTCATTTTTGTAATGTCCCTCCTGACTTCATCCCTTAGCTTTTGCATATTTCTCTGTAGATTCTCCAGCATGGTTATGACTTTTGCTGTGAATTCTTTTTCAGGATGATTGTTTAAATCTATCCCATCTGTCCCTCTCTCTGGGGTTGTCTGGGTTTTTTTGACTGGACCAGATTCTCCTGTCTTTTCATGGTGATAGAAGTGGTCGCAGGCAGGTGACATGTGTGTTTTCTGGGAGAACAAAGTCCCTTTCTGCTTGTTGTTCCCTTGCCCTTCTCTGCAGCCTGTGCCCGTTACCGCACACCAGGAGGCAGTCTCTGGGATAATTCCTTGAGGTACCCTGGGCAGGCCCACCCTCAAGCTAGCCTAGCGAACTACATGGTCATGGCAGCCTTGCCGGGTGCATTGTACTGCAAGGATGGACCCTTTTGCACCTTCTAGACCTTGCTCTGGCTTCTGCAGCCTTTGCTGGTTACCTGTGCATCAGGAGGCAGTCTCTGGGATTATCTCCTCAGCTGCTGTGGGCGATACCGCCCTCAGGCTAGCCTGGAGCACTGCGGGGGTGTAGCAAGCACGCCGGGTGCCTTCTACTTCAAGTATATGCCCTTTGGCGCCTTCCGGACCTTGCTCTGTCTTCTGCAGCCTGTTGTGGTTTCCCATGCACCGGGAGGCAGTCTCTGGGATAATCTGCTGAGCTACCATCGGCGGGGCGGCCGTCAGGGTAGCCTGGAGCACTGCAGGTGTGCTCTACTGTCAGGATGGCCCCTTTGTGCATTCCGCACCTTGCTCTAGCTTCCGCTGTTCTTCCAGGTTAGCTGCGCGCTTGGAGGGGACTCTGTGGTTGCTGTCAGCGGGGCCACTCTCCAGCTGCTCCCCAGCTGTGGCGGTTCAGCCAGCACCAGCACGGGAGAACGAATGGCAGGCTGCTTATTGCCATGAGGTGCTTTGGGGCTGCTTTACCTGGCAGGGCTTTAGGAAACCCGAAATTCCTCAAGATTCCCAGCCTGCTGGGCTGAGTGTCCTGGAATGATTTTGTTCACCTGTTGGGCCCTTGTCCCTTTAAGCCTTTTAAAAAGTGGCCACATTTCTTTTGTCCCAGGGGAGCCGTCTGTGGGGACCCACTCCCAGTCTCTGTCTCGGGTTTTACTTTTCTGTTTCTTTAATACCCAGTACACCATGCAATGTGTGTCTGTGCTCCCAGTCCAGATTACTAGGGCTGGTTATTTAGCAGTCCTGTGCTTTCACGCCCTCCCCCCTTTGATTCTTTTCCTCCCGCCAGTGAGCTGGGGTGGGGGGAGTCCTCGGGTCACGGCTTCGTATCTTCCCCTTTTCATGAGGTGCTGATTTCTTGCAGATGTAGATGTAGCATGGCTGTTGTATTGTATCTTCTGGTCTCTCTTTTAAGGGTAGTTGTATTTGTTGTATTTTCAAGAATCTATGGTTTGGGGAGGAGATTTCTGCTGCCCTACTCACGTTGCCATCTTGAGCCTGTGTATTCTTAACAGAAGGAAAAACACTCCATCTAGAATTGAGTTTCCAAAACATGTGAAAGCTGTCTGTCGCTGGCTGGAAGATGAAAACCAGGACTCCTCAGCACTTGGTGTACTTCCCGGGCACTGACTTCCCACTGCAGGACTATTTTTTTTAAGTGTTTATTGAACTTTTTTTTTTGTATCATTAATATACACTCACATGAGCAACACTGTGGTTACTAGATTCCCCCGCATTATCAAGTCCCCACCACATACCACATTACAGTCACTATCCATCACCGTAGTAAGACGCTGTAGAGCTCATTGTGGTTTTAATCTGCATTTCCCTAATGGCTGATAATTTTGAACATGTCTGTTCATGTCTTTTCCCATATTCTCTTCGGATTGTTTGTTTCTGTGCTGTTGAGTTTTCATAGTTCTTTATGTAGTCTAGATAGAACTTCTCAGTTGGATATGTGATTTGCACATGTTTTTCTCCAATCTGTGGCATGCTTTGTTCTTGCAGTTCAAACTCCTTTGTGTCCTCAGACTCACACTCCTGTGTTCTCAGGGAGCATGTTGGATCCTGCCAAGATTCCCGGTGATTCCTTCTTCCTTTGACATTATATGGGAGCTCTCTAGGCGTTATGCTTGGGTAATCATAGGGCTTTCCTTGTTTCCCATCTCTCAGGAATCACTGTCCTTCATTATCTGATGTCCAGTGTCTTAACCAGTTTCACACATTTTGTGTGGTTTTTTTAATTGTTGCTGCTAAGAAGGTAAATATTATCCCTGTTACTCTATGTTAGTCAGAAATGGGATCCCCTCCAGACCAGAGCTTTCAGTAACATTAGGAAGACCCATTGTTACTTACTACTGTCTAGTAATTCCTTCCCTCCCAAGTTCTTAAAAAAGGGATGGAGGGGGCAAAGAATAAAACACCTAGTATACAAAGAATGGAGGAGGAAGAATAAGAAGGGAGAGAAATAAAGAATCATCAGACTGTGTTTACAATAACTTAACAAGAAAGTTATGACTAGACTGTTAGATAGTAGAGAAGCTACCCTTGAACCTTTGGTAACCACGAATCTAAAGCCAGCAATGGCAATAAGTACATAAGATCTATCGATAATCACCCTAAATGTAAATGGACTGAATGCACCAATCAAAAGACACAGAATAACAGAATGGATAAAAAAGCAAGACCCATCTATATGCTGCTTACAAGATACTCAGCTCAAACCCAAAGATATACACACTAAAGGTGAAGGGACGGAAAAAGATATTTCATGCAAACAACAAGGAGAAAAAAGCAGGTGTTGTAGTACTTGTATCAGACAAAGTAGACTTCAAAACGAAGAAAGTAGCGAGAGATAAAGGACATTACATAATGATAAAAGGGGTCTGTCGAACAAGAGGATATAATCATTATAAATATATATGCAGCCAACACAGGAGCGCCGACATATGTGAAACAAATACTAACAGAATTAAAGGAGGAAATAGAAAGCAAAGCAGTCATTTTAGGAGAATTCAACACACCACTCACTCCAAAGGACAGATCAACCAGACGGAGAATAAGTAAAGACACAGAGGCACTGAACAACGCACTAGAACAGATGGACCTAACAGACATCTACAGAACTCTACATCCAAAAGCAACAGGATACACATTCTTCTCAAGTGCACATTGAACATCTTCCAGAATAGACCACATACTAGGACACAAAAAGAACCTCACTAAATTAAAAAATATTGAAATTCTACCAACCAACTTCTCAGATCACAAAGGTATAATACTAGAAATAAATTTTAGAAAGAAAACAAAAAGGCTCACAAATACATGGAGACTTAACTACATTCTCCTAAATAATCAATGGGTCAACGACCAAATCAAAACAGAAATCAAACAATATATGGAGACTAATAATAACAAAAACACAAAGCCACAACTTCTGTGGAACGTAGCAAATTCAGTTTTAAGAGGAAAGTATATTGCAATCCTGGCCTATTTAAAGAAGGAAGAACAATCCCAAATGAATAATCTAATGACACAATTACTGAAATTGGAAAAAGAAGAACAAATGAGGCCCAAAGTCACCAGAAGGAGGGACACCATAAAGGTCAGAGAAGAAATAAATAAAATTGAGAAGAATAAAACAATAGAAAAAATCAATGGTTGGTTCTTTGAAAAAATAAACAAAATAGATAAACCCCTAGCAAGACTTATTAAAAGAGAAAAACAGAATCTAGACACATAAACAGAATCAGAAATGTGAACGGAAAAATAACGACGGACCACCCCAGAGAAACACAAAGATTTATGAGAGAATATTATGAGAATCTATATGCTAACAAGCTAGAAAACCTAGAAGAAATGGACAACTTCTTAGAAAAATACAACCTTCCAAGACTGACCAAGCAAGAAACAGAAAACCTAAGCAGACCAATCACCAGCAATGAAACTGAATTGGTAATCAAAAAATACCGATGATCAAATCCCCCGGGCCAGATAGATTCACCTGTGAATTCTACCAGACATATAGAGAAGAAATAACACCCATTCTCCTTAAAGTTTTCCAAAAAATAGAAGAGGAGGGAATACTTCCAAACGCATTCTATGAAGCCAGCATCACTCTAATACCAAAACCGGGCAAAGACCTCACCAAAAAAGAAAATTACAGACCAATATCCCTGATGAACGTAGATGCAAAAATACTCAACAAAATATTAGCAAACCGAATTCAAAAATACATCAAGAGGATCATACACCATGATCAAGTGGGATTCATCCCAGGGATGCAAGGATGGTACAACATTCGAAAATCCATCAACATCATCCACCACATCAACAAAAAGAAGAACAAAAACCACATGATCATCTCCATAGTTGCTGAAAAAGCATTCGACAAAATTCAACGTCCATTTATGATGAAAACTCTCAACAAAATGGGTATACAGGGCAAGTACCTCAACATCATAAAGGCCATATATGACAAACCCACAGCTAACATCATACTTAACAGTTAGAAGCTGAAAGCTTTTCATCTGAGTACGGGAACAAGACAGAGATGCCACCTCACTCCACTGTTATTCAACATAATACTGGAGGTCCTAGCCACGGCAATCAGACAAAACAAAGACATACAAGGCATCCAGATGGGTAAAGAAGAAGTCAAATTGTCACTATTTGCAGATGACATGATACTGTACATAAAAAACCCTAAAGACTCCACTACAAAACTACTAGAACTAATATCTCAATTCAGCAAAGTTGCAGGATACAAAATTAACACACAGAAATCTGTTGCTTTCCTATACACTAACGATGAACTAACAGAAAGAGAAATCAGAAAAACAATTCCATCAAAAAGAATAAAATACCTACGCATAAACCTAACGAAGGAAGTGAAAGACCTGTACTCTGAAAACTACATGACACTCCTAAAAGAAATTAAAGAGGACACTAACAAATGGAAATGCATCCCATGCTCTTGGATAGGAAGAATAAATATTGTCAAAATGGCTATACTACCTAAAGCAATATACAGATTCAACGCAATCTGTATCAAAGTACCAACAGCTTTCTTCAATGAACTGGAACAAATAATTCTAAAATTCATATGGTACCACAAAAGACCCCGAATAGCCAAAGCAATCCTCAGAGGGACGAATAAAACAGGGGGAATTACGCCTCCTGACTTCAAGCTCTACTACAAAGCCACAGTAATCGAGACAATTTGGTATTGGCTCAAAAACAGACCCACAGACCAGTGGAACAGAATACAAAATCCAAACATTAACCCAAACATATAGTGTCAATTAATATTTGATAAAGGAGCCTTGGATATACAATGGGGAGGTGACAGCCTCTTCAGCAGCTGGTGTTGGCAAACTGGACAGCTACATGTAAGAGAATGAAACTGGACTACTGTCTAGCCCCATAAAGGTAAACTGAAGGTGGATCAAAGACCCAAATTAAGTCATGAAACCATAAAACTGTTAGAAAAAAAACATAGGCAAAAATCTCCTGGACATAAACATGAGCGACTTCTTCATGAACATATCTCCCCGGGCAAGGGAAACAAAAGCAAAAATGAACAAGTGGGACTATATCAGGCTGAAAAGCTTCTGTACACCAAACGGCACCATCAGTAGAACAAAAAGACATCCTACAGTATGGGAAAATATATTCATAAATGACATATCTGATAAGGGGTTGACATCCTAAATATATAAAGAACTCACACACCGTAACAAACAAAAAGCAAATAATCCAATTAAGAAACGGGCAAAGGACATGAATAGACACTTCTCTAGAGAATAAACTCAGATGGCCAACAGGCACATGAAAAGATGCTCCACATCGCTAATCATCAGAGAAATGCAGATTAAAACCACAATTAGATATCACCTCACACCAGTGAGGATGGCCAACATCCAAAACACAAACAACAACAAATGTAGGCAAAGATGTGGAGAAAAGGAAACCCTCCTACACCGCTGGTGTGAATGCAAATTAGTTCCATTGTGGAAAGCAGTATGGAGGTTCCTCAAAAAACTCAAAATAGAAATACCATTTGACCCAGGAATTCCACTCCTAGGAATTTACCCTAAGACTGCAGCAGTCCAGTTTGAAAAAGACATATGCACCCCTGTTTATCGCAGTACTTTTTACAATAGCCAAGAAATGGAAGCAACGTAAGTGTCCATCAGTAGATGAATGGATAAAGAAGATGTGGTACATATACACAATGGAATATTATTCAGCCATAAGAAGAAAACAAATCCTACCATTTGCAACAACATGGATGGAGCTAGAGGGTATTATGCTCAGTGAAATAAGCCAAGCGGAAAAAGACAAGTATGAAATGATTTCACTCATATGTGGAGTATAAGAACAAAGAAAAAAACTGAAGGAACAAAACAGCAGCAGACTCACAGAACCCAAGAATTTACTAATAGTTACCACAGGGAAAGGGACTGGGGAAGATGGGTGGGAAGGGAGGGATAAGACGGTAAAAAGGGTATTATGTTTAGCAGACGTAATGTTGGGCGTATGGAGAGGGCTGTACAACTCAGAGAAGACAAGTAGTGATTCTATAGCATCTCACTATGCTGATGGACAGTGACTGTAATGGGGTTCGTCAGGGGGACCTGATGAAGGGGTTAGTTTAATAACCATAATATTGCATATGTAATTGTAGATTAATGATACCAAAATAAATTATTTTAAAAAATGTGTATAGAGGGCAAGTACCTCTACATCATAAAGGCCATATATGACAAACCCACAGCTTACATCATACTTAACAGCGAGAAGCTGAAAGCTTTTCATGTAAGATCGGGAACAAGACAGGGATGCCCACTCTCTCCACTGCTATTCATCGTAGTACTGGAAGTCCTAGCCATGGCAATCAGACAAAACAAAGAAATACAAGGCATCCAGATTGGTAAAGAAAAAGTCAAATTGTCACTATTTGCAGATGACATGATATTGTACATTAAAACCCTAAAGGCTCCACTCCAAATCTACTAGAACTAATATCTGAATTCAGCAAAGTTGCAGGATACAAAATTAACACACAGAAATCTGTTGCTTTCCTATACACTAATTATGAGCTAACAGAAAGAGAAATCAGGAAAACAGTTCCATTCACAATTGCATCAAAAAGAATAAAATACCTAGGAATAAACCTAATGAACGGAGTGAAAGACCTATACCTGAAAACCACAAGACACTCCTAAGAGAAATTAAAGAGGACACTAACAAATGGAAATTCATCCCATGCCTTTGGCTAGGAAGAATAAATATTGTCAAAATGGCTATACTACCTAAAGCAATCTACAGATTCAACGCAACCCCTATCAAAATACTAACAGGTTTCTTCAATGAATTGGAACAAATAATTCTAAAATTCATATGGAACCACAAAAGACCCCGAATAGCCAAGGCAATCCTGAGAAGGAGGAATGAAACGGGAAATTACGCTCCCAGACTTCAAGGTCCACTACAAAGCCACTCTAATCAAGACAATTTGGTATTGGCACAGAAACAGAGCCACAGACCAATGGAATAGAATTGAAAATCCAAACATTAACCCAAACATATACAGTGAATTAATATATGACAAAGGAGCCTTGGATATACAGTGGGGAGATGACAGCCTCTTCAGCAGGTGGTGTTGGCATAACTGGACAGCTACATGTAAGAGAATGAAACTGGACTACTGTCTAACCCCATACAGAAAAGTCAACTCAAAATGGATCAAAGACCTGAATGTAAGTCATGACACCATAAAACTCTTAGAAAAAAACATAGGCAAAAATCTCTTGGACATAAACACGGGCGACTTCTTCATGAACATATCTCCCCAAGCAAGGGAAACAAAAGCAAAAATGTTCAAGGGGGACTATATCAAGCTGAAATCCTTCTGTACAGCAAGGGCAGCATCAGTAGAACAAAAAGACATCCTACAGTATAGGAGAATATATTCACAAATGACGTATCTGATACGGGGTTGACATCCAAAAAATATAAAGAACTCACGCACCTCAACAAACAAAAAGCAAATAGTCCAATTAAGAAATGGTCACAGGACATGAATAGACACTTCTCCAAAGAAGAAATTCAAATCCCCAAGAGGCACATGAAAAGATGCTCCACATCGCTAATCATCAGAGAAATGCAAATTAAAACTACAGTGAGATTATCACCTCACACCAGTGAGGATGATCAACATCCAAAACACAAAAAAGAATAAATGTTGGCGAGGATGTGGAGAAAAGGGAACCCTCCTTCACTGCTGGTGGAAATGCAAATTAAAAGCTGTATGTAGGTTCCTCAAAAATCTAAAAATAGAAATAGCATTTGACCCAGTAATTCCACTCCTAGGAATTTACTGGAAGAATACAAGATCGGTGATTGTAAAATACATATTCACCCCTATGTTTATCAGAGCAATATTTACAATTGTCAAGGTATAGAAGCAACCTAAGTGTCTATCAATAGTTGAATGGATGAAGAAGATGTGGTACATATACACAATGGAATATTCAAACATAAGACAAAAGAAATTCTATTACTTGCAACACCAGGGATTGATCTAGTGCAGAAAGACAAGTACCAAATGATTTCACTCATTTGTGTAGTATAACAACAAAGCAAAAACTGAAGGAACTAAATAGCTGCAGACTCACAGACTCCGAGAAGGGATTAGAGGTTACTAAAGGAAAGGAGTTTCAGAGGGTGGGTGCGGTGGGAGGGAGAAGAGGATTACGGGACACTATAATCAACAATAAGTATAGGTATGTCATGGGGAAGGCAGTACATTATGGAGAAAACAGTGACTCTGTAGCATCTCACTGCGCTGATAGACAGTGGCTGCCATGGGATGATGCCTATTGAGGACTTGATAATATGGGTGAATGTTGAAACCACAATGTTTTTCATGTGAAATCTTCATAAGATTTTATATCAATGATAGTAAATAAACAAACAAAACAAAACAAAAAATGGGTGAAGGGAATGGCGGCTAAATTTAACGCAAACAGAAAGGTACTTCTGATGTTTTTCCGTCTATTGAAGCCCAGCTATTTTCAGAGGTTTGCAAATCAATCAGATACAGGCTTAGAGCTAGAAATAGGTCAGCTACCACAGCATAAGATGATGGTGTGTAAAGATTTTAGTTATAGCTTGTGCATGATAATATACCCTTTCTTGTTCAGGGTTCTCTTTGGATGAAATGCTAGATTCTTGTTGTTTTCATAATGCCTTTTTTCTATCCTTGTCTATATGGTCCTTTTCTTGAAAGAATGGCTGTATTTATAAAATCACATTCTGGTAGTTAAAGGGTAGAGTTGACCAGTGTCCTTTTTAGCCTAAGTGCATATAGACAGACTATTCTCCTTTGACCTTTATTATTAGTTTTGGAACTTAACATCCGAGCCTATGATGGCTTAATACATATGCTAGGGCTTCTTAAAGATTTATCTCTGCCTTCAAAGCTTCCCTTATCTATGTAAAGAGTCAGAGAGATACAGTATTGCCATAGGACCACATGACTATCAAACACTTGAAGTAAATGTTTCTTTAGAGTTATTTTGTGGAGTTAGGACACATTTCAGTAATTAGGTGACCTGGAGCTCTGGGAATCTGCTATAGTCACCTTTGGAATAGAGCTACTTGTGCTTATGCCAGTCTCATCAGGAAAATTTTTTTTCTGTTTCCAGTCTTTTGCTTCTGCTGATGAACCAAAGGCATAGCTGGTATATTAGCCGTTTTTGACAGTTCCTGTCATGATGCCTTGTACAAAGTGGTTTCTTATGAGTATTTGTTGGATGAATGAGTGCCTCTTCATTGAGTAACTGCTTCAGTCAACTCCCTTGTATATTTCATCCAGGATCTTTCCTTTCTTTTCATATCTATCCTTTGGTCAATCTCTTGTTTGCATTTCTTTTGGTGGGTGAACAAAGAAGGCAAAGAAGATGAATCTGACTTCATGCTATCATTTATGAGTAACTCTGATAAGAAAAAAGTATTATATAAGAAGAGATTGAAACACTTGACTAAAATAAGATTTTTGGAGTTATTGCTGATCTTCATTTCTCTCCTCTGTTTTTCCCTACTATTGCTATTGGTAGATTCATTTTTTACTTTTCTTCAAAGCCCTGACCATCTTTTTCTCTTTAATTTATAGCTAGTGATGTGCTCTCTTATTTTCATTTTTATTTCTAATTTTTGTAACTTTCCTTTTCCTCTATATATAGTCCTCCTCCTCTTCTTTATTCCTTATATATTGGTGTATCCTGAGGTCTCTGCTCACCTTTCTAGCCTTTCCTGCTGCTGATCTACTACTGGACTCACCATGCACTCTCCCTTTAAAATCCAAGGTTTCAACTTCTATCACAGTTTCGTGATCTAGATATCCAGTTTCACTGCTATAACTGCCTTTTGGGCACTTTGATTTTGTCAGCTCTGGGCACCTAATATTTACCATTTTTAAACAGAACTTCATCAACTTTCTTTCCAAACTGTTATCTTCTTTGGTGTTCCATTCTGAATGGTAGAAATACCCACCCCACTTGCTCTCAAACTTTTTGGTATCAGAACTTTTTTTTTAATATAATTTATTTTATTATCATTAATTTACAATTAATGTGCAATATAACGATTATTAAACTACCCCTTCATCAGGTCCCCCCCCACCAACCCCATTACAGTCACTGTCCATCAGCGTAGTGAGATGCTATAGAATCACTACTTGTCTTCTCTGAGTTGTACAGCCCTCCCCGTGCCCCCCCAACATTACATCTGCTAATCGTAATGCCCCTTTTTCCCTCTTATCCCTCCCTTCCCGCCCATTTTCCCCAGTCCCTTTCCCTTTGGTAACTATTAGTCCGTTCTTGGGTTCTGTGAGTCTGCTGCTGTTTTGTTCCTTCAGTATTTTTTCTTTGTTCTTATACTCCACGTATGAGTGAAATCATTTGATACTTGTATTTTTCGGCTTGGCTTATTTTACTGAGCATAATACCCTCTAGCTCCATCAATGTTGTTGCAAATGGTAGGATTTGTTTTCTTCTTATGGCTGAATAATATTCCATTGTGTATATGTACCACATCTTCTATATCCATTCATCTACTGATGGACACTTAGGTTGCTTCCATTTCTTGGCTATTGTAAATAGTGCTGCAATAAACATAGGGGTGCATCTGTCCTTTTCAAATTGGGCTGCTGCATTCTTAGGGTAAATTCCTAGGAGTGGAATTCCTGGGTCAAATGGTATTTCTATTTTGAGTTTTTTGAGGAACCTCCATACTGCTTTCCACAATGGTTGAACTAATTTGCATTTCCACCAGCAGTGTAGGAGGGTTCCCTTTTCTCCACATCCTCGCCAACATTTGTTGTTGTTTGTGTTTTGGATGTTGGCCATCCTCACTGGTGTGAGGTGATATCTCATTGTGGTTTTAATCTGCATTTCTCTGATGATTAGCGATGTGGAGCATCTTTTCATGTGCCTGTTGGCCATCTGAATTTCTTCTTTGGAGAAGTGTCTGTTCATGTCCTCTGCCCATTTCTTAATTGGATTATTTGCTTTCTGTTTGTTAAGGTGCATGAGTTCTTTATATATTTTGGATGTCAACCCTTTATCAGATACATTTTTTATGAATATATTCTCCCATACTGTAGGATGTCTTTTTGTTCTACTGATGGTGTCCTTTGCTGTACAGAAGCTTTTCAGCTTGATATAGTCCCACTTGTTCATTTTTGCTTTTGTTTCCCTTGCCCGGGGAGATATGTTCATGAAGAAGTTGCTCATGTTTATGTCCAAGAGATTTTTGCCTATGTTTTTTTCTAAGAGTTTTATGGTTTCATGACTTACACTCAAGTCTTTGATCCACCTTGAGTTTACCTTTGTGTATGGGGCTAGACAGTAGTCCAGTTTCATTCTCTTACATGTAGCTGTCCAGTTTTTCCAACACCAGCTGCTGAAGAGGCTGTCATCTCCCATTGTATATCCAAGGCACTTTTATCAAATATTAATTGACTGTATATGTTTGGGTTAATGTTTGGATTTTCTATTCTGTTCCACTGGTCTGTGGGTCTGTTTTTGTGCCAATACCAAATTGTCTTGATTACTGTGGCTTTGTAGTAGAGCTTGAAGTCAGGGAGTGTAATTCCCCCTGTTTTATTCCTCCTTCTCAGGATTGCTTTGGCTATTCGGGGTCTTTTGTGGTTCCATATGAATTTTAGAATTATTTGTTCCAATTCATTGAAGAAAGCTGTTGGTAGTTTGATAGGGATTGCATTGAATCTGTAGATTGCTTTAGGTAGTATAGCCATTTTGACAATATTTATTCTTCCTAGCCAAGAGCATGGGATGCATTTCCATTTGTTAGTGTCCTCTTTAATTTCTCTTAGGAGTGTCTTGTAGTTTTCAGAGTACAGGTCTTTCACTTCCTTCGTTAGGTTTATTCCTAGGTATTTTATTCTTTTTGATGCAATTGTGAATGGAATTGTTTTTCTGATTTCTCTTTCTGTTAGTTCATCATTAGTGTATAGGAAAGCAACAGATTTCTGTGTGTTAATTTTGTATCCTGCAACTTTGCTGAAGTCACATATTAGTTCTAGTAGTTTTGGAATGGAATCTTTAGGGTTTTTTATGTATAGTATCATGTCATCTGCAAATAGTGACAATTTGACTTCTTCTTTACCAATCTGGATGCCTTGTATGTCTTTGTTTTGTCTGATTGCCGTGGCTAGGACCTCCAGTACTATGTTGAATAACAGTGGAGAGAGTGGGCATCCCTGTCTCGTTCCTGATCTTAGGTGAAAAGCTTTCAGCGTCTCGCCGGTAAGTATGATGTTAGCTGTGGGTTTGTCATATATAGCCTTTATGATGTTGAGGTACTTGCCGTCTATACCCATTTTGTTGAGAGTTATAATCAGGAATGGATGCTGAATTTTGTCAAATGCTTTTTCAGCATCTATGGAGATGATCATGTGGTTTTTGTTCTTCTTTTGTTGATGTGGTGGATGATGTTGATGGATTTTTGAATGTTGTACCATCCTTGCATCCCTGGGATGAATCCCACTTGATCATGGTGTATGATCCTCTTGATGTATTTTTGAATTCGGTTTGCTAATATTTTGTTGAGTATTTTTGCATCTACGTTCATCAGGGATATTGGTCTGTAATTTTCTTTTTTGGTGAGGTCTTTGCCAGGTTTTGGTATTAGAATGATGCTGGCTTCATAGAATGAGTTTGGAAGTATTCCCTCCTCTTCTATTTTTTGGAAAACTTTAAGGAGAATCGGTGTTATTTCTTCTCTATACGTCTGGTAGAATTCAGAGGTGAATCCATCAGGCCCAGGGGTTTTGTTCTTGGGTAGTTTTTTGATTACCAATTCGATTTCATCACTGGTGATTGGTCTGTTTAGTTTTTCTGTTTCTTGCTTGGTCAGTCTTGGAAGGTTGTATTTTTCTAAGAAGTTGTCCATTTCTTCTATGTTTTCCAGCTTGTTAGCATATAGATTCTCATAATATTCTCTTATGATTCTTTGTATTTCTGTGGGGTCCGTCGTGATTTTTCCTTTCTCATTTCTGATTGTGTTTATGTGTGTAGATTCTCTTTTTCTCTTAATGAGTCTGGCTAGGGGTTTATCTATTTTGTTTATTTTTTCAAAGAACCAGCTCTTGGTTTTATTGATTTTTTCTATTGTTTTATTCTTCTCAATTTTATTTATTTCTTCTCTAATCTTTATTATGTCCCTCCTTCTGGTGACTTTGGGCCTCATTTGTTCTTCTTTTTCCAATTTCAGTAATTGTGTCTTTAGACTATTCATTTGGGAATGTTCTTCCTTCTTTAAATAGGCCTGGATTGCAATATACATTCCTCTTAGAACTGCCTTTGCTGCGTCCCACAGAAGTTGTGGCTTTGTGTTATTGTTGTCATTAGTCTCCATATATTCTTTGATTTCTGTTTTGATTTGGTCGTTAACCCTTTGATTAATTAGGAGAGTGTTGTTAAGTCTCCATGTATTTGTTAGCCTTTTTGATTTCTTTCTAAAATTTATTTCTAGTTTTATACCTTGGTGATCTGAGAAGTTGCTTGGTAGGATTTCAATATTTTTGAAATTACTGAGGTTCTTTCTGTGGCCTAGTATGTGGTGTATTCTGGAAAATGTTCCATGTGTACTTGAGAAGAATGTGTATCCTGTTGCTTTTGGGTGTAGAGTTCTGTAGATGTCTGTTAGGTCCATCTGTTCTCGTGTGTTGTTCAGTGCCTCTGTGTCTTTACTTATTTTCTGTCTGGTTGATCTGTCCTCTGGAGTGAGTGGTGTGTTGAAGTCTCCTAAGATGAATGCATGGCTGTCTATTTCCTCCTTTAATTCTGTTAGTATTTGTCTCACATATGCTGGCGCTCCTGTGTTGGGTGCATATATATTTATAATGGTTATATCTTCTTGTTGGACTGACCCCTTTATCATTATGTAGTGTCTTTCTTTATCTTTTGCTACTTTCTTCGTTTTGAAGTCTATTTTGTCTGATACAAGTACTGCAACACCTGCTTTTTTCTCTTTGTTGTTTGCATGAAACATCTTTTTCCATCCCTTCACTTTTAGTCTGTGTATATCTTTGGATTTGAGGTGAG
Source organism: Smutsia gigantea (assembly GCA_032199065.1). Classification (NCBI taxonomy): domain Eukaryota; kingdom Metazoa; phylum Chordata; class Mammalia; order Pholidota; family Manidae; genus Smutsia; species Smutsia gigantea. The sequence goes on from JAVSCE010017963.1 coordinate 103,671, forward strand.
TTTCTTGTAGGCAGCATATAGATGGGTCTTGCTTTTTTATCCATTCTGTTACTCTGTGTGTTTTGATTGGTGCATTCAGTCCATTTACATTTAGTGTGATTATTGATAGGTATGTACTTATTGCCATTGCTGGCTTTAGATTCGTGGTTACCAAGGGTTCAAGGGTTGCTTCTTTACTATCTAACAATCTAACTTAACTTTCTTGTTAAGTTATTGTAAACACAGTGTGATGTTTCTTTATTTCTCTCCCTTCTTATTCCTCCTCCTCCATTCTTTCTATAATAGGTGTTTTATTCTTTGCCTTTAGTTAGTATTTGGATGGTCTGCTGTCTTTGCTATGATTTTTTTTTCTCTGGTGACATCTTTTTAGCCTTAGGTGTGCTTCCATCTAGAGCAGTCCATTTAAGATATCCTGTAGTGGTGGTTTATGAGAAGCAAACTCTCTCAACTTTCTTTTATCTGGACATTGTTTAATCCCTCCATCATATTTAAATGATAATCGTGCTGGATACAATATTCTTAGTTCGAGGCCCTTCTGTTTCATAATGTTAAATATATCATGCCATTCTCTTCTGACCTGTAAGGTTTCTGTTGAGAAGTCTGATGATAGTCTGATGGGTTTTCCTTTGTAGGTGATCTTTTTTCTCTCTCTAGGTGCCTTTAATACCCTGTCTTTATCTTTGATCTTTGCCATCTTAATTATTATGTGTCTTGGTGTTGTCTTCCTTGGGTCCCTTGTGTTGGGAGATCTATGAGCTTCGGTGGACTGCGAGACTACTTCCTTCCCCAGCGAGGGAAAGTTTTCAGCAATTATTTCTTCAAAGACACTTTCTATCCCTTTTTCTCTCTCTTCTTCCTCTGGTACTCCTATAATGCGAATATTGTTCCGTTTGGATTGGTCGCACAGTTCTCTTAATATTCTTTTGTTCCCAGAAATCCTTTTTTCTCTCTCTGCCTCAGCTGCTCTGTACTCCTGTTCTCTGTTTTCTATTCCATTAACAGTCTCTTGCATCTCATCCATTCTGCTGTTAAGACCGTCAGTCGCTTGTCTGATTTCTGCATTGTCTTTCCTCAGTTCCCTCACTTCCTCCCTCAGCTCTTGCACATTTCTCTGTAGGTCCATCAGCATGGTTATGACTTTTATTCTGAATTCTTTTTCAGGGAGTCTGTGCATTTCCATCCCCTCAGATTCCCTCTCTGGGTTTGTCTGGTTGATTTTGGTCTGAACCATATTCCTCTGTCTTTTCATGGCTGTATAATTGGTTACTGATAGTTGCCACGTATGTCAGCTGGGCTCTGTAAGACTTTAAAAAGAGAAGAAAAAAAAAAGAGAAAAAAAAAGAAAAAGAAAGAAAGAAAGAACGAAAAAAAGAAAAAACAAAAACAAAACAGAGAACAAAACAAAACAAAAAAAATGCCCACCAGACGTAGATTCTGTGGGAATGCTCTAGGTGGCGCTGTTGCCCCACTGTTCCACAGCTGTGACTGTGCCGCTCCGCAGGGCCCTTTATCGCTCTGGCAGGGGTGGGAACGAATAGGAGGCTGTTGATCTCAGTGAGAAGTGTTAAGTATGGCTACGCTTCCTCAGTCTCCAGCTAAGGCGTCTGAAACTCCCCAGGACTCCCAGCCTGCTGGGCTGAGTGTGCTGGGGCGATCCGGCTCCTCCGCTGGGCTCCTGTCTCTTTAAGACCGCTGAAGAAAGTGCGCGCTTTTTTTTTTTTTCCTTCCCGGGATTCGGCTGCAAGCACCCTGGCGCGTTCCCTGCTCAGATCCTGCCACTCTGTCTCCCCAATCTCCGCTGCACTGCGCAATGTGGGTCAGCGCTCCCCGCACAGATCACCGGGGCTGGCTACTTCGCAGGGTGTACTTCCACTCCCTCCCGGCTCTGAATCCTCTCCTCCCGCCGGTGCGCTGGGGTGGGGGAGGGCTCGGGTCCCGCCGGGTCGCGGCTCCGTATCTTACCTGCCTCTTGGGGTGCCGAGTCCTCTCGGGTGTAGCTGCACGCTGTGCGCTTTCCTGTGTATTCTCGTCTCTCTTTTAGGAATAGATGTATTTTCTGTGTTTTCGTAGATAAATATAGTGTTGGGAGGAGATTTCTGCCGCCCTCCTCACACTGCCATCTTCCCGGAAGTCCGGTATCAGAACTTTTTAACACTCTAGAAGTTAGTGAAGCATCTAAAAATGCTTTTGTGTGGGTTATACCTATCAATATTAATGTAATAGAAATTAAAACATATTAAAAAAACATTTATTCATTTAAAAATGATAATTATGTTAACAAAAGGAATTTTTTAATGAAAATTATTTTTCAAAATAGCAACAGTAAAATTTAGTGAGAAATGTGTCATTGGTTTTATTGGTACCAATCTAATTTAATGTTGGGGTTAATAGAACACAGATGAATTCTCATATCTGCATTTTCATTCATTTACTTGTAGTATTACATGCCATGTAGCTTTTGGAAAATACTATCATATACCTGTGAGGGCATGAAAGTGAAAAGGGCCAACAGGGTCTTAGTATAAAGTGATTTTGACCTTGCAAATGCCATAAATAAGTCTTGGAGATCCTGGGGTCCCAGGCCACATTTGGGAGCTGCTTTTTTGTCCAGTCACATGGGTGTCCTCTCACCTCCTAATCATCACACACATCTCATACATCACTAAGTCTTAATGATTCTCTCTGCTTAAGCCTCTTTTGTCAGAGTTCCCTCATTCTTCAGCCAGAATGTGTATCTCATCTTTTTCCTATCTGGTGTGTCTGCCTCTATTTTATCTTCTAATTTCTAAGCCATCCACATTGTAGCAAAAGTAATCTTTCTAAAACAGAAATATGATAATCTACCTCCTTTCTGAAACCTTTACAAGTTTCTTGTATCTTTAGTTAGTACACAGGATGTTTTATGATCCTGTTTCCACTAACCTTTAACTTCTTCTCAAGCCACTTTTCTGTGAGTGCCTCATGCTGTAGCTTTCTTTGTGTAATACTTGCAGTTCTGAGAAAGCATCATGGTGATGCGTACATTTGTGTTAATATTATAGTTTGTTGGATTCACACTATGTTCCTGGCACTGTTCTAAGTACTTTAGATGTATTGCCTCATTTAATCTTCACATAGCCTTCCAAAAGGAGAGTACTCCTATCATTACATTTTATAGATTAGGAAACTGAGGCTTAGACTAATTAACTATCTTCGAATCATCCAACTGGTAAATATGGAATCTAGGTCTGTTTCTCCACCTTTCTGTTTGTCCAAGTACTATTTGTTGTTGAGGAGTAGACTTAAACATCTCCTTTTGGAAGCTTTTCCTCTAGTATGATTTAGGTGCCTGCTCCCTATTATTCCATTTTAACCTTGTGAGCAGCTCTAGCTAGCACATACTATAATATATTATGATTTACTTGTCTCCTGCACTGTTGGTTTTCCTGATAGATGCAGAAAGAGAACTTCATTGCTCTGGCGTATGAATGTTAGATTGCATCCTGGAATCTGTCTCTAAGAGGAAAATGCATATAGAGGGTCTTAAAATCTAATGTCACTCTAGGCCTATTTATTGTTCATTCTATGCAAGTACGTCCCTCAGTTTCAGAGGAACTATAAAATAGATAATGTGATTTCTATTTTAATTTTTCCGAGTTTTAAAAATAGTGACCCAGATCTTGTTGTATTATTTTAGAGACAATTAAGTAACAACGCAAAAATCACAGCCAACCTTTATTTAAATGCTTTCCATGTGTTGAAGCATTTTACCTATATATCGACTCAATGTTTACAGCCCTGTAAGATGGTTACTATGACCTTTGTGTCACAGATAAGGGAAATGGAGGTACCAAGAGATTAAGTTATTTGTCCAAGATTAACAGTTTTTTTAAATATAATTTATTTTGGTATCATTAATCTACAGTTACATGTGCAATATTATGGTTATTAAACGACCCCTTCATCAGGTCCCCACCACCAACCCCATTACAGTCACTGTCCATCAGAGTAGTGAGATGCTATAGAATCACTACTTGTCTTCTCTGAGTTGTACAGTCTTCCCCGTGCCCCCCCAACATTACGTCTGCTAATCGTAATGCCCCTTTTTCCCTCTTATCCCTCCCTTCCCACCCATTTTCCCCAGTCCCTTTCCCTTTGGTAACTATTAGTCCGTTCTTGGGTTCTGTGAGTCTGCTGCTGTTTTGTTCCTTCAGTTTTTTTCTTTGTTCTTATACTCCACATATGAGTGAAATCATTTGATACTTGTCTTTTTCGGCTTGGCTTATTTCACTGAGCATAATACCCTCTAGCTCCATCCATGTTGTTGCAAATGGTAGGATTTGTTTTCTTCTTATGGCTGAATAATATTCCATTGTGTATATGTACCACATCTTCTTTATCCATTCATCTACTGATGGACACTTAGGTTGCTTCCATTTCTTGGCTATTGTAAATAGTGCTGCGATAAACATAGGGGTGCATCTGTCTTTTTCAAATTGGGCTGCTGCATTCTTAGGGTAAATTCCTAGGAGTGGAATTCCTATGTCAAATGGTATTTCTATTTTTAATTTTTTGAGGAACCTCCATACTGCTTTCCACAATGGTTGAACTAATTTACATTCCCAAAAGCAGTGTAGGAGGGTTCCCCTTTCTCCACATCCTCGCCAACATTTGTTCTGTTTATCTTTTGGATGGTGGCCATCCTTACTGGTGTGAGGCAATATCTCATTGTGATTTTAATTTGTATTTCTCTGATAATTAGCGATGTGGAGCATCTTTTCATGTGCCTGTTGGCCATCTGAATTTCTTCTTTGAAGAAGTATCTGTTCAGCTCTTCTGCCCATTTTGTAATTGGCTTATTTGCTTTTTGTTTGTTGAGGTTCATGAGCTCTTTATATAATTTGGATGTCAACCCCTTATCGGATATGTCATTTATTAATATATTCTCCCATACTTTAGGATGACTTTTTGTTCTTCTGATGATGTCCTTTGCTGTACAGAAGCTTTTCAGCTTGATATAGTCCCACTTGTTCATTTTTGCTTTTGTTTCCCTTGCCCGGGGAGATATGTTCATGAAGAAGTTGCTCATGTTTATGTCCAAGAGATTTTTGCCTGTATTTTTTTTCTAAGTTTTATGTTTTCATGACTTACATTCAGGTCTTCGATACATTTTGAGTTTACTTCTGCATATAGGGTTAGACAATAATCCAGTTTCATTCTCTTACATGTAGCTGTCCACTTTTGCCAACACCAGCTGTTGAAGAGGCTTTCATTTCCCCATTGGATATCCATGGCTCCTTTATTGTATATTAATTGACCATATATGCTTGGTTTTATATCAGTGCTCCCTAGTCTGTTCCATTGGTCTATGAGTCTGTTTTTGTGCCAGTACCAAATTGTCTTGATTACTATGGCTTTTTTTAGTAGATGTTGAATTCAGGTGGGGTAATTCCCCTCAGTTTATTCTACCTTCTGAGGATTGCTTTGGCTGTTCCAGGTCTTTGGTGGTTCCATACGAATTTTAGAACTATTTGCTCTAGTTCATTGAAGAATGTTGTTGGTATTTTGATAGGGATTGCATTGAATTGTAGATTGCTTTAGGCAGGATGGCCATTTTGACAATATTAATTCTTCCTATCCATGAGCATCGGATGTGTTTCCATTTATTGGTATCTTCTTTAATTTCTCTCATGAGTGTCTTGTAGTTCTCTCAGAGTGTAAGGCTTTCACTTCCTTGCTTAGGTTTATTCCTAGGTATTTCATTCTTTTTTATGCAATTGTGAATGGAATTGTTTTCCTGATTTCTCTTTCTGCTAGTTCACCGTTAGTGTATAGAAATGCAACAGATTTCTGTATATTAATTTTGTATCCTGCAACTTTACTGAATTCAGACATTAGATCTAGTAGTTTTGGAGTGGATTCTTTAGGGGTTTTTATGTACAATATGATGTCATCTGCAAACAGGGACAGTTTAACTTCTTCCTTACCAACCTTGATGCCTTTTATTTCTTTGTGTTGTCTGATTGCCATTGCTAGGACCTCATGAACTATGTTGAATAAAAGTGGGGAGAGTGGGCATCCTTGTCTTGTTCCCGATCTTAAAGGAAAAGCTTTCAGCTTCTAGCTGTTAAGTATAAAATTGGCGGTGAGTTTGTCATATATGGCCTTTATTATGTTGAGGTACTTGCCCTCTGTACCCATTTTGTTGAGAGTTTTTATCATGAATGGATGCTGTTTTTATCATGAATGGATGCTGAATTTTGTCGAATGCTTTTTCAGCATCTATGGAGATGATCATGTGGTTTTTGTCCTTCTTTTTGTTGATGTAGTGGATGATGTTGATGGATTTTCAAATGTTGTACCATCCTTGCATCCCTGGGATGAATCCCGCTTGATCATGATGGATGACCATTTTTTAATTCAGTTTGCTGTTTTGTTGAGTGTTTTTGTGTCTGTGTTCATCAGGGATATTGGTCTGTAATATTCTTTTTTTGTAGTGTCTTTGCCTGGTTTAGGTATTCGAGTGATGTTGGTCTTGTAGAATGAGTTTGGGAGTATTCCCTCCTCTTCTGCCTTTTGGAAAACTTTAATGAGGATGGGTATTAGGTCTTCACTAAATGTTTGATAAGTGAAACCATCTGGTCCAAGGATTTTGTTCTTAGGTAGTTTTTTGATTACCAATTCAATTTCTTGCTGGCAGTTGGTCTATTCAGATTTTCTGTTTCTTCCTGGGTCATCCTTGGAAGGTTGTATTTTTCTAGAAAGTTTTCCATTTCTTCTAGGTTATCCAGTTTATTAGCATATAATTTTTCATAGTGTTCTCTAATAATTTGTATTTCTGTGGTGTCCATAGTGATTTTTCCTTTCTCATTTCTGATTCTGTTTATGTGTGTAGACTCTCTTTTTTTCTTGATAAGTCTCGCTAGGGGTTTATTTATTTTGTTTATTTTCTCAAGAAACCAGCTTCTGCTTTCATAGATTCTTTCTATTGTTTTATTCTTCTCAGTTTTATTTATTTCTGCTTCAATCTTCATTATGTCCCTCCTTCTATTTACTTTGGGCCTCATTTGTTCTTCCTTTTCTAGTTTCATTAATTGTGAGTTTAGACTGTTCTTTTGGGATTGTTCTTCTTTCCCTAGGTAGGCCTCTATTGCAATATATTTCCCTCATAGCATGGCCTTCGCTGCATCACACAGATTTTGTGGTGTTGAATTATTGTTGTCATTTGTCTCCTTATATTGCTTGATCTCTGTTTTTATTTGGTCATAGATCCACTGATTATTTAGGAGCATGTTATTAAGCCTCCATGTGTCTGTGGGCTTTTTCATTTCCTTTGAGTAAGTTATTTCTAGTTTTATACCTTTGTGATCTGGGAAGCTGTTTGGTACAATTTCACTCTTTTTGAATTTACTGAGGCTCTTTTTGTGGCCTAGTATATGATCTATTCTTGAAAATGTTCCATGTGCACTTGAGAGGAATGCGTATCCTGTTGCTTTTGTATGGAGTGCTCTGTAGATGTCCATTAGGTCCATCTGTCTTAATACGTTTTTCACTGCCTCAGTCTCTTTATTTATTTTTTTTCTGGTTCATCTGTCCTTTGGAGTGAGTGGTGTGTTGAAGTCTCCCAAAATGAATGCATTTCATTCTATTTCCCCCTTTAATTCTGTTAGTATTTGTTTCACATATGTAGGTGCTCCTGTGTTGAGTGCATAGATGTTTATAATAGTTATATCCTCCTGTAAGACTGGCCCCTTTATCATTATGTGATGTCCTTCTTTGTCTCTTGTGACTTTCTTTGTTTTGAAGTCTATTTTGTCTGATACAAGTACTACAACTCCTGCTTTTTTCTCACTATTAGTTGCATGGAATATATTTTTCCATCCTTTTACTTTCAGTCTGTGTATGTCTTTGGGTTTGAAATGAGTCTCTTGTAGGCAGCATATAGATGGGTCTTGTTTTTTTATCCATTCAGTGACTCTATATCTTTTGATTGGTGCGTTCAGACCATTTACATTTAGGGTGATTATCGATAGGTATGTACTTATTGCCATTGCAGGCTTTAGATTGTGTTTACCAAAGGTTCAAGGGTAATTCTCTTACTATCAAACAGTCTAATTTCACTCGCTTCATATGTTATTACAGACACAACCTAAGGATTCTTTTTTTTTTCCTCCTTTTTCTTACTCCTCCATTCTTTTAATGTTATGAATCATATTCCGTACTCTTTTCTATCCCTTGCGTGACATCTATGTAGTCTTAGGAATACTTCCATCTATAGGAGTCCCTCCAAAATGCACTGTAAATGTGGTTTGTGGGAGGTAAATTCTCTCAGCTTTTGCTTATCTGAAAATTGTTTAATCCCTCCTTCAAATTTAAATGATAACCTTTACAGACAGAGTATTCTTGGTTCGAGGCCCTTCTGCTTCACTGTATTAAATATATCATGCCACTCCCTTCTGGCCTGTAAGGTTTCTGTTGAGAAGTCTGAAGATAGCATGATGGGTTTTCCTTCGTATGTGATCTTTTTTCTCTCTTGCTGCTTTTAAAAGTCTGTCTGTATCCCTGATCTTTGCCATTTTAATTATTATATGTCTTGATGTTGTCTTCCTTGCGTCCCTTGTGTTGGAGATCTGTGGATCTCCATGGCTTGAGAGACTATCTCCTTCCCCAGATTGGGGATGTTTTCAGCAATTACCTCCTCAATGACACTTTCTATCCCTTTTCCTTTCTCTTCTTCTTCTGGTACCCCTATTATGTGAATATTGTTCCATTTGGATTGATTACACAGTTCTCTCAATATTCTTTCATTCTTAGAGATTGCTTTTTCTGTCTGTGCTTGTATTCCTTGTATTCCTCCTCTCTAATTTCTATTCCATTTACCGTCTCTTCTACTACATCCAATCTGCTTTTTAATCCCTCCATTTTATGTTTCATTTCAGATATGGAATTTCTTAATGATTGAATCTCCATCTTGAATTCGTTCTGGAGTTCTTGAATATTTTTCTGTACCTCCATAGCATGTTTATGATTTTTATTTTGAACTCTTTCAGGAAGATTGATGAGTTCAGTTTCATTTGGCCCTTTTCCTGGGATTTGTGAGATTTTGGTCTGAACCATGTTCTTTTGATGTTTCGTATTTCTGGGTGGTGCCCTCTATTGCCCAGAAGCTCCAGTCTCTGGAGCTGCTCTGCCCCTAGCATGAGGTTGGGGGCCATAGGGGAGCAGAGCTGGTGCCTCGGGGAGGAAAAATCTGTTTCCTGACTCTCGTCTGCCATGCCTGTCTCCAATATCACAGCCAGTAGGCTGAGCACACTGGTGTAAGCCTCTGTGCTTGGCATCTCTAGCTGTTGTAGGTGAGGCCTCTCTCTGGCTGGCCTGATGCCAGAGCAGAGACTGCCAGTTTGCAAGCTGATGCTGTCAGGCCAGGAGGAAGGCTAGCAGGCTGCATATCACAGTGGTGGGCCTTGGAGCTGAGTATCCAGGCAGGGGGATGGAGGGTCTGAAGCTCCCCAAAGTTCCCAATCTGCTAGGCAGAGTGTGCCCAGACAACCTTGTCCCCCTATCCTTCTCCCTAGCAGCAAGCTCCATGCAAACCCCGTGCCTTCAGCAGCCTTCTCACTGCTAGGAAGCCTCTCAGGCTGCCTGCCTTTCCCTTGTCTCAGAGTGGCTGGTTGTGGATCCCATCCTCCACAAATGGCCATAATCTGTCTCTCAAGCACTCTGCCTGTCCCAGCTCCCCACCCTCCAGAGCACCACACAATGTAGATTTCTGCTCACAAAGCTGATCTCCAGGGCTAGGTGTTCAGCAGTCCCAGGATTCCACCCCCTCCCCTGCTCCATTTCTCTTCCTCCCACCAGTGAGCTGGGGTGGGGGAAGGACTTGGGTCCTGCTGAATCAAGGCTTTCATACGTTACCCTGTTTTGTGAGGTCTGCTCTGTTTGTGAGGTCTGTATGCAGTCTGGTGCAGCCATCTTTCCTGTTGTTGTTTTATAGTTAGTTGTATTAACTATATTTTCACACAATCTGTGGTTTTGGGAGTTCTCTGCCTCACCTCTCACGCCCCCATCTTGAATCCTGAAATCGATCATGTGGTTTTCTTTCTTCCTTTTCTTGATACGGTGGATGATGTTGATGGATTTTTGAATGTTGTACCATCCTGCATCCCTGAGATGAATCCCAATTAATCATGGTGTATGATCATCTTGATGTATTTTTTTTTACTTTTTTAAAATATAATTTATTTTATTATCATTAATCTACAATTACATGTGCAATATTATGGTTATTAAACTACCCCTTCATCAGGTCCCCCCCACCAACCCCACTACAGTTACTGTTCATCAGTGTAGTGAGATGCTGTAGAATCACTACTTGTCTTCTCTGAGTTGTACAGCCCTCCCCATGACCCCCCAACATTGTGACTGCTAATTGTAATGCCCCTTTTTCCCCCTTGTCCCTCTCTTCCCACTCATCCTCCCCAGTCCCTTTCCCTTTGGTAACTGTTAGTCCATTCTTGTCTTCTGTGAGTCTGCTGCTGTTTTGTTCTTTCAGTTTTTTTTTCTTTGCTCTTATGCTCCACATATGAGTGAAATAATTTGATACTTGTCTTTTTCTGCTTGGCTTATTTCACTAAGCATAACCCTCTAGCTCCATCCATGTTGTTGCAAATGGTAGAATTTGTTTTCTTCTTATGGCTGAATAATATTCCACTGTGTATATGTACCACATCTTCTTTATCCATTCATCTACTGATGGACACTTAGGTTGCTTCCATTTCTTGGCTATTGTAAATAGTGCTGCAATAAATTTAAAAGGGGTGCATATGTCTTTTTCAAACTGGGCTGCTGCATTCTTAAGATAAGTTCCTAGGAGTGGGATTCCTGGGTCAAATGGTATTTCTATTTTGCGTTTTTTGAGGAACCTCCATATTGCTTTCCTCATTGGTTGAACTAATTTACATTCCCAACAGCAGTGTAGGAGGATTCCCCTTTCTTCGCATCCTCGTCAGCATTTGTTGTTTGTCTTTTGGATGTTGGCCATCCTACCTGGTGTGAGGTGATATCTCATTGTGGTTTTAATTTGCATTTCCCCGGTGATTAGCGATATGGAGCATCTTTTCATGTGCCCTTTGGCCATCGGTATTTCTTCTTTGGGGAAGTGTCTGTTCAGATCCTCTGCCGATTTTTAATCGGGTTATTTGCTTTTGGGATGTTGAGGCATGTGAGTTCTTTATATATTTTGGATGTTAACCCCGTATCAGATACGTCATTTATGAATATATTCTCCCATACTGTAGGATGCCTTTTTGTTCTGCTGATGATGTCCTTTGCTGTACAGAAGCTTTTTAGTTTGTTGTAGTCCCATTTGTTCATTTTTTATTTTGTTACCCTTGCATGAGGAGATGTGTTCAGGAAAAAGTTGTTCATGTTTATATTTAAGAGATTTTTGCCTTTGTTTTCTTCTAAGAGTTTTATGGTTCCATGACTTACCTTCAGGTCTTTTATCCATTTCTAGTTTACATTTGTGTATGGAGTTAGGCAGTAATCCAGTTTCATTCTCTTACATGTAGCTGTCCAGTTTTGCCAACACCATTTGTTGAAGAGGCTGTCATTTTCCCATTGTATATCCATGGCTCTGATTAAGGAAATTTGAAAAACGTGTGTGTTTGAGGGTGTGATGGGGTGTAGTCAGTATATAGTTTGTAGACTTGCTTTGAGTTCTTAGTTGACAAGACTAACCTATGCAAAACTCAGAGGGATTGAGAGTAAAGGCATCAGAGACATGCAGAAAGGTGCCTTTTTCTGAACTTGCTTTTTTGGATTTCTTTCTACCATATCCCATCATATTTGAAGCTTAAAGGAAGAGCTTCAGTACAGTTTGGGTAATTGAGTTGTCCTCTCTGGTAGGATTAGGTATGAAATTACTAAGTATTAATATGTAGACAGGTGAGGATGTGAAGTTGAAGAGAGCAGAAATGTCCTTCTATTAATGACATACTTGAATGTTTTCATTAATTTTATTAAGGAAACTGCTCTGAAATTAGAGGAAACAGCTCAGTGAAATAGCCGTATACAAAGAATTCATTTTTGGTTTATGCCAGGCATGCGTCCATATTGTGTTGGTGCTGGGGTGTCACAACATCAGATAACCACTCCATACTTGGTTTTTGTAGTTAACAGCTTGTTAACAAATACTTACTTATTTGTGCCAGGAACTGTCTGAGCATAAGGGGTATAGCAATGAAGAAAAGGGAAAATATCCCTGCCCTTATAGAGCTTATGTGTTTTTTTTCCAGATTTATTGTGATATAATTGACATACAGCTCTGCATAAGTTTAAGGCGTACTGCATGATGACTTGACATATATATGTTGACAAATGATTACCACAATAAGTTTAGTTAACTTTCACTTCCTTATATAGTTACAAAAAATTAGAAGTTAGCATTTAGTGGGAGAAATGGTTGTAAGAAAAATAACGCCAGGCCTCCATGGAATTAATGACAGAAATCCCTAAAATGAAACCCACAAATGGCTGTGTTTGGGTTATAGTTTCTCTGAAATTGGCCTTTCGGTCCCTTTTTTGCCCATACTAGGGAGAAAGTGATGGCAGAGTATGTAATAATAGCTTCAGATTTTTTTTGCACCAGACACCCTGCAAAATTCTTTTGAAAATTACTTCAGCACTATAAAATCCTATAAAGGATATTTAAACTAGCTTATTTTACATGTCAGTAAAGTGAGGCTTACAGAGGTGGTTGCTAATTGGAGATAATACAGCTGGTATATGATAGGGCTACCTAGGCCTGTTCCTAACAGTTTTTTAAGTCCTAGGACATGAGTGTGAGTGGAAGCACACATTCCATGTGTCTAAATATTTAAGTTATAAATCAAGACTTTTTTTTTAAGTGTTAGAAGAAGATTTTCTCCTTTTACCTAGACAGGTGTATTTTCATAGTGACCTAGAATGCCAGAATTCTTGGACTTTTCAAAGTTCTGAGCCAAGCTGGTGTAGTGCAGGGATGTTCTCTAAGTCTATTCCCTCTCTACACCCCTCTCATTATCTGTCCCTTATCCACCATTTAGAACATGGAATGCATGCAACAGTGGGTATTGTGTGTGAGAGGACAGTTTGAGAAAAGATCCACTGAAGGCCCTGGAACTGCTTGAGCAGGGAGTTCTGGGGTCCAGAGCATAGTTGGGGGTTGTAGAGTCAGTCAAGGGCTTCAGTTAGGTATGTCCCCTTAGCCCTATGAACATCTTACCCTGAGGGGATAGGCAAGTTAGAAGAGGGTCAGAGTGGATCTGTCTATAAAGTGTGAAACAAGAAAAGGGCTCTTTTACCACAATCACGAGTGGTGCTGTTGCCAGGATTCAGACTCAGGTCTATCTGACCTGCCTGTTGTTGACAGTAAGAAAGCCTGGATTTACAGAGAGTAATGACTTACTGCCAGGTGAGTGCAACAGAGATGGAAAACAGCTGGTCTGACTGTATTGTGTCATGCCTGGAGAAGTGCTTTAAGGATGCACCATGTTCTTATTGAGGCACTCTGTTTCTCCTTTGAAAATGCTATTTAGTATTTATGCTTAGAATCTAAAGAATTGAAGAATTGAAAAAAAACTTCATCTTATTCCATGTGCATTCTGGTCTTTGTGTAGTTGAAGTTAAATGACACAGTTACGAGGAGACAGTCAACTTTTCTTCAAGAAGTAAGTGAGGCAGATGCATGTTGGTGTATTTATGTATTGGTCTGTAGTTTATGCTGGAAAAGAATTTCTTCAGTAATGTTTGTTTTTCTTAGTTAAAATAAACCTATAAAAGAACCAGATTATAGTTTATTTTGTATTTTATATCATACATTATAGGTAGATTAGGCATCATTCACTGTATGGTCTTAAAATTTTCTGTTCTCTGAAATTGGACTTTAGAAGAGAGGGGGTGTCTATTTTGATGCCTGTGGGAAAATGCAGTTTGGATATAGAATGTTATTTCTTCATCACACTCACTGAGTTTGTAGAATACCTTTGAGTTTTGCTCATTCTTAAAGTACTCAGGATACCTGTCTTAAGACTGACGGCCCAGCTCACTACTCATTGGACCCATACTGGAAGCGTTCTTTTTTTTTTTTGGTATCATTAATGCACAATTACATGAGCAACATTATGGTTACTAGAATCCCCCTATTATCAAGTCCCCACCACATATCCCATTGCAGTCACTGTCCATCAGTGTAGTAGGTTGTTACAGAATCACTACTGGTCTCCTCTGTGTTATACTGCCTTCCCCGTAATCCCCCACCCCACTGCTACCCCCGCTACATTATGTGTGCTAATTGTACCCCTTTTTCCCCCTTATCCCTCCCTTCCCACCCATCTTTCTCCGTCCCTTTCCCTTTGGTAACTGTCAGTCCATTCTTGGGTTCAGTGAGTCTGCTGCTGATTTGTTCCTTCAGTTTTTTTCTTTGTTCTTATACTCCACATATGAGTGAAATCATTTGATACTAGTCTTTTTCTGCCTGGGTTATTACACTGAGCATAATACCGTCTAGCTCCACCATTTTGTTGCAAATGGTAAGATTTGTTTTCTTCTTATGGCTGAATAATATTCCATTGTGTATATATACCACATCTTCATTATCCATTCATCTACTGATGGACACTTAGGTTGCTTCCATTTCTTGGCTATTGTAAATAGTGCTGCAATAAACATAGGGGTGTACATAACTTTTTCAAACTGGGCTGCTGCATTCTTAGGGTAAATTCCTAGGAGTGGGATTCCTGGGTCAAATGGTATTTCTATTTTGAGTTTTTTGAGGAACCTCCATACTGCTTTCCACAATGGTTGTACTAATTTGCATTCCCACCAGCAGTGTAGGAGGGTTCCCCTTTTCCACATCCTCACCAACATTTGTTGTTGTTTGTGTTTTGGATGTTGGCCATCCTAACTGGTGTGAGGTGATATCTCATTGTGGTTTTAATTTGCATTTCTATGATGACTAGTGACGTGGTGCATCTTTTCATGTGCCTGTTGGTCATCTGAATTTCTTCTTTGGAGAAGTGTCTGTTCAGCTCCTCTGCCCATTTTTTAATTGGATTATTTGCTTTTTGTTTGTTGAGGTGTGTGAGCTCTTTATATAATTTGGATGTGAACCCCTTATCGGATACGTCATTTGTGAATATATTCTCCCACACTATAGGAAGTCTTTTTATTCTACTGATGGTATCTCTTGCTGTACAGAAGCTTTTTAGTTTGATATAGTCCCATTCGTTCATTTTTGCTTTTGTTTCCTTTGCCCGGGGAGACATTTTCATGAAGAAGTTGTTCATGTTTATATCCAAGAGATTTTTATCTATATTTTTTCTAAGACTTTTATGGTTTCATGACTTACATTCAGGTCTTTGATCCATTTTGAGTTTAGTTTTGTGTATGGGGTTAGAGAGTAATCTAGTTTCATTCTCTTACATGTAGCTGTCCAGTTTTGGCAACACCAGCTTTTGAAGAGGATGTCATTTCCTCATTGTATATCAATGGCTCCTTTATCATATATTAATTGACTATATATGCTTGGGTTTATATCTGGCCTATCTATTCTGTTCCACTGGTCTATGGGTCTGTTCTTGTTCCAGTACCAAATTGTCTTGATAACTATAGCTTTGTAGTAGAGCTTGAAGTCAGGGAACGTAATTCCCCCTGCTTTATTGTTCTTTCTCAGGGTAGCTTGGCTATTCGGGGTCTTTGTGGTTCCATATAAATCTCAGAACTATTTGTTCTAGATCATTGAAGAATTCTGTAGGTGTTTTGATAGGGATTCCATTGAATCTGTAGATTGCTTTAGGCCATTTTGACAGTGGTACTTCTTCCTAGCCAACACAATGGGATAAATTTCCATTTATTAGTGTCCTCTTTAATTTCTCTTAAGAGTGTCTTGTAGTTTTCAGGGTATAGGTCTTTCACTTCCTTCGTTAGGTTTACTCCTAGGTATTTTATTTGTTCAGATGTGATTGTGAATGGAATTGATTTCCTGCTTTCTCTTGCTGCTAGTTCATCGTTAGTGTATAGCAATGCAAGAGATTTCTGTGTATTAATGTTGTATCCCGCAACTTTGCTAAATTCAGGTGTTAGATCTAGTAGTTTTGGAGTGGATACCTTAGGGTGTTTTATGTACAATATCATGTCATCTGCAAACAGGGATAGTTTGAGGTCTTCCATGCCAATCTGGATGCCTTTTATTTCTTTGTGTTGTCTGATTGCCGTGGCTAGGACCTCCAGAACTATGCTGAATAAAAGTGGGGAGAGTGGGCATCCTTGTCGTGTTCCCGATCTTTAAGGAAAAGCTTTTAGCTTCTCGCTGTTAAGTATAATGTTGGCTGTGGTTTTGTCATATATGGCCTTTATTATGCTGAGGTACTTGTCCTCTATATCCATTTTGTTGAGAGTTCTTATCGTGAATGGATGTTGAATTTTGTCGAATGCTTTTACAGCATCTTTTGGGATGATCATGTGGTTTTTTTCCTTCTTTTTGTTGATGTACTGGATGATGTTGATGATATTTCAAATGTTGTACCATCCTTGCATCCCTGGGAAGAATCCCACTTGATCATGATAGATGATCTTTTTGATGTATTTTTGAATTCAGTTTGCTAATATTTTGTTGAGTATTTTTGCATCTATGTTCATCAGGGATATTGGTCTGTAATTTTTTTTTTTTGTGGTGTCTTTGACTGGTTTGGGCATTAGAGTGATGTTGGCCTCGTAGAATGAGTTTGGAAGTATTCCCTACTGTTCTACTTTTTGGAAAACTTTAATGAGGATGGGTATTAGATCTTCACTAAATGTTTGATAAAATTCAGCAGTGAAACCATCTGGTCCAGTTTTGTTCTTAGGTAGTTTTTTGATCACCAATTCAATTTCTTTGCTGGTAATTGGTCTATTCAGTTTTCTGTTTCTTCCTGGGTCAGTCCTGCAAGGTTGTATTTATCTAGAAAGTTGTTCATTTCTTCTAGGTTATCCAGTTTACCATGTAATTTTTCATAGTATTGTCTCATAATTCTTTGTATTTCTGTGGTGTCTGTAGTGATTTTTCCTTTCTCATTTCTGATTCTGTTTATGTGTGTAGACTGTCTTTTTTGCTTGATAAGTCTGGCTATGGGTTTATCTATTTTGTTTATTTTCTCAAAGAACCAGCTCCTGCTTTCATTGATTCTTTCTATTGTTTTATTCTTCTCAGTTTTATTTATTTCTGCTTTAATCTTTATTATGTCCCTCCTTCTTCTGACTTTGGGCCTCATTTGTTCTTCCTCTTCTAGTTTCCTTTCATTAATAGTGAGTTTAGACTGTTCATTTGGGATTGTTTTTCCTTCCTGAGGTAGGCTTGTATTGCATCATATTTCCCTCTTAGCACGGCCTTCGCTGCATCCCACAGAATTTGTGGTGTTGAATTATTGTTGTCATTTGTCTCCATATATTGCTTGACCTCTGTTTTTATTTGGTCATTGATCCATTGATTATTTAGGAGGATATTATTAAGCCTCCATGTCTTTGTGGTCTTTTTCGTTTTCTTTGTGTAATTTATTTCTAGTTTCATTCCTTTGTGATCTGAGAAGCTGGTTCATTCAATTTCAATCTTTTTAAATTTACTGAGGTTCTTTTTGTGGTCTAATATATGATCAATTCTTGAAAATGTTCCAAGCGCACTTGAGAAGAATGTGTATCCTGTTGCTTTTGGATGGAGTGCTCTGTAGATGTCCATTAGGTCCATCTGTTCTAATATGTTGTTCACTGCCTCTATCTCTTTACTCATTTTGCGTCTGGTTGATCTGTCCTTTGGAGTGTGTGGTTTGTTGAAGTCTCCTAAAATGAATGCATTGCATTATCTTTCTCCTTTTAATTCTGGTAGTATTTGTTTCACATATGTAGGTGCTCCTGTGTTGGATGCATATATATTTATAATGGTTATATGTTCTTGTTGGTTTGATCCTTTTATCATTATGTAATGTCCTTCTTTGTCTCTTATGACTTCCTTTGTTTTGAAGTCTATTTTTTCTGATACAAGTACTTCAACTCCTGCTTTTTTGTCCCTATTAGTTTCATGAAATATCTTTTTCCATCCTTTCACTTTCAGTCTGTGTATGTCTTTGGGTTTGAAGTGAGTCTCTTGTAGGCAGCATATAGATGGGTCTTTTTTTTTTATTCTCTCAGTAACTCTATGTCTTTTGATTGGTGCATTCAGACTGTTTACATTTAGGGTGATTATTGATAGGTAATGACTTATTGCCATTGCAGGCTTTATATTCATGCTTACTAAAAGGTTCGAGGGTAATTCCCTTACTATGCAGGCGTCTAATTTAATTCTCTTCGTATGCTATTACAAACGCAACCTAAAGATTCTTTTTTTTTCTCCTTTTTCTTCCTGCTCCATTCTTTGTATGTTATGAATCATATTCTGTACTCTTTGTCTAGCCCTTGAGTGACATCTATTTAACCTTAGGAATACTTCCATCTATAGGAATCCCTCTAAAATACACTGTAGAGGTGGTTTGTGGAAGGTAAATTCTTTCAGCTTTTGCTCATCTGAAAATTGTTTAATCCCTACTTCAAATTTGAATGATAACCTTGCCGGGTAGAGTATACTTGGTTCAAGGCCCTTCTGCTTCATTGCATTAAATGTATCCTGCCAGTCTCTTCTGGCCTGTAAGGTTTCTGTTGAGAAGTCTGATGATCGCCTGATGGATTTTCCTTTGTAAATGATGTTTCTCCTCTCTCTTCCTGTTTTTAAAAGTCTGTCTTTATCCTTGATCTTTGCCATTTTAATTATTATATGTCTTGATGTTGTCTTCCTTGGGTCCCTTGTGTTGCGAGATCTGTGCACCTCCATAGCTTGAGAGACTATCTCCATCTCCAGATTGGAGAAATTTTAGCAATTACCTCCTCAATGACACTTTCTATCCTTTTTTTTCTCTCTTCTTCTTCTGGTACCCCTATAATGCAAATAGTGTTGCGTTTGGTTTGGTCACACAGTTCTCTCAATATTCTTTCATTCTTAAGAGATCCTTTTTCTTTCTGTGCCTCTGCTTGTTTTTATTCCTCTTCTCTAATTTCTATTCCATTCACTGTCTCTTCTACAACATCTAATCTGCTTTTAAACCCTCCATTGTTTCATTTCACACATGGTATTTCTTAATGATTGAATCTCTATCTTAAATTCGTTCCTGAGGTCTTGAATATTTTTCTGTACCTCCACAACATATTTATAATTTTTATTTTGAACTGTTTTTCTGGAAGATTTGTGAGTTCGGTTTTATTTGGCCCTGTTTCGGGGGTTTATGAGATTTTGGTCTGAATCATGTTCTTTTGACGTTTCATATTGTTGTGTGGTGCCCACTAGTGTGCAGAAACTCCAGTCTTTGGAGCTCCTTAGCACATAGGAGAGCGGAGCTGGTGCCCAGGAGGAGGAAAGATCTGTTGCCTGCTTCCGTCTGCAGTGCCTGTCTCCAGTGTCAGAGGCAGTGGGCCAAGCACACACGTGTATACTTCTGTGCTTTGCTTCT
Source organism: Smutsia gigantea (assembly GCA_032199065.1). Classification (NCBI taxonomy): domain Eukaryota; kingdom Metazoa; phylum Chordata; class Mammalia; order Pholidota; family Manidae; genus Smutsia; species Smutsia gigantea. The sequence continues at coordinate 123,197 of JAVSCE010017963.1, forward strand.
CTAGCTGTTGTAGGCGGGGCCTCCCTCTGGCTGGTCTGACGCCTGTGCAGTAACTGTGGGTTTGCAAGCAGGTGCCTGCAGGCCAGTGGGAAGGCTCAGCAGGCTGTGTGTCACAGTGGGAGGCCTCAGAACTGAGTAGGCAATCGGGGATGGAGCACCCAAAGCTCCTCAAAGTTCCCAACCAGCTGGGCATAGCACACCCAGACAACCTTCTTCAACTCTCCCTTCTCCCGCACAGCAAGCTCTGTGCAAACCCCACCCTTTCAGCAGCCCTCTTGCTGCTAGAAAGCCTCTCAGACTGCCTGCCTTTCCTCTGACACAGAGCGGCCAGGTGTGGATTCCCTCCTCCACAAACGGCCAGAATGTCAATTCTCAAGCACTCCAACTTTCTGAGTTCCCCAACACCCAGAGCAGCACACAATATAGGATTCTGCTCACAAAGCAGATCTCCAGGGCTAGGTGTTACACATTCCCAGGCTTCCACCCCTTCTCCTGCTCCGTTTGTTTTCCTCCTGCTGGTGAGCTGGGGTGTGGGAAGGGCTTTGGTCCCTCCGGCTTAAGGATTTCGTACGTTACCCTGTTTCTTGATGTCTTCTCTCTTCGTGAGGTCTGTATGCCGTGTGGTTCAGCCTTCTTTCTTGTTGCTGTCTGAAGGTTAGTTGTATTTATTTCTTTATTTTTACTGTTTTTATTTTGGTATCATTAATCTACCATTACATTTGCAACATGGTTACTAAACTCCCCACTTCCTCAAGTCCCCCCCACATACCCCATTACAGTCACTGTTCATGAGGGTACTGAGATGCCATAGAATCACTACTTGTCTTCTCTGAGTTGTACAGCCCTCACTGAGCACCCCGTACAAGTCTGCTAATCGTAATGCCCCTTTTTCGCCCTTCTTCCTCCCTACCCACCCATCTTCCCCAGTCCCTTTCCCTTTGGTAACTATTAGTCCATTCTTGGGTTCTGTGAATCTGCTGCTGTTTTGTACCTTCAGTTTTTTTCTTTGTTCTTATATTCCACATATGAGTGAAATCATTTGATACTTGTCTTTTTCGGCTTAGCTTATTTCACTGAGCATAATACCCCCTAGCTCCATCCATGTTGTTGCAAATGGTAGGATTTGTTTTCTTCTTATGGCTGAATAATATTCCATTGTGTATATGTACCACATCTTCTTTATCCATTGATCTACTGATGGGCACTTAGGTTGCTTCCATTTCTTGGCTATTGTAAATAGTGCTGCAATAAACATAGGGGTTCACCTGTCTTTTTGAAACCGGTCTGCTACATTCTTAGGGTAAATTCCTAGGAGTGGGATTCCTGGGTCAAATGGTATTTCTATTTTGAGTTTTTTGAGGAACCTCCATACTGCTTTCCACAATGATTGAACTATTTTGCATTCGCACCAGCAGTGTAGGAGGGGTCCCATTTCTCCACATCCTCGCCACCATTTGTTGTTGTTTGTGTTTTGGATGTTGGCCATCCTCACTGGTGTGAGGTGATATCTCATTGTGGTTTTAATGTGCATTTCTCTGATGATTAGTGATGTGGAGCATCTTTTCATGTGCCTGTTGGCCATCTGAATTTCTTCTTTGGACAGGTGTCTATTCATGTCCTCTGCCCATTTCTTAATTGGATTATTTGCTTTTTGTTGAGGTGCATGAGTTCTTTATATATTTTGGATGTCAACCCCTTATCGGATATGTCATTTATGAATATATTCTCCCATACTGTATGTTTTGTTGTTGTTCTACTGATGGTGTCCTTTGCTGTACAGAGCTTTTCAGCTTGATATAGTCCCACTTGTTCATTTTTGCTTTTGTTTCCCTTGCCCAGGGAGATATGTTTATGAAGAGGTCGCTCATGTTTATGTCCAAGAGATTTTTCCCTATGTTTTTTTCTAAGTTTTATAGTTTCACGACTTACATTCAGATCTTTGATCCATTTTGAGTGGACTTTTGTGTATGGGGTTAGACAGTAGTGCAGTTTCATTCTCTTACATGTAGCTGTCCAGTTATGCCAACACCACCTGCTGAAGCGGCTGTCATCTCCCCACTGTATATCCAAGGCTCCTTTGTCCTATATTAATTCACTGTATACGTTTGGGTTAATGTTTGGATTTTCTATTCTGTTCCACTGGTCTGTGGCTCTGTTTCTGTGTTAATACCAAATTGTCTTGATTAGTGTGGCTTTGTAGTGGACCTTGAAATCTGGGAGCCTAATTTCCCCTGTTTCATTCCTCCTTCTCAGGATTGCTTTTGCTGTTCGGGGTCTTTTGTGGTTCCATACGAATTATTTGTTCCAGTTCATTGAAGAAATTTATTCGTATTTTGATAGGGATTGCATTGAATATATAGATTGCTTTAGGTAGTATAGCCATTTTGACAATATTCTTCCCAGCGAAGAGCATGGGATGAATTTCCATTTGGTAGTGTCCACTTTAATTTTTCTTAGGAGTGCCTTGTAGTTTTCAGAGTATAGGTCCTTCACTTCCATCGTTAGGTTTATTCTTGGTATTTTATTCTTTTTGATGCAATTGTGAATGGAATTGTCTTTCTGATTTCTCTTTCTGTTAGTTCATCATTAGTGTATAGGAAAGTAACAGATTTCTGTGTGTTAATTTTGTATCCTGCAACTTTGCTGAATTCAGATATTCTAGTAGTTTTGGAGTGGAGTCTTTAGGGTTTTTTATGTACAATATCATGTCATCTGCAAGTACTGACAATTTGACCTCTTTTTTACCAATCTGGATGCCTTGTATGTCTTTGTTTTGTCTGATTGCCATGGCTAGGACCTCCAGTACTATGTTGAATAACAGTGGAGAGAGTGGGCATCCCTGTCTTGTTCCCAATCTTAGATGAAAAGCTTTCAGTGTCTCGCCGTTAAGTATGACGTTAGCTGTGCGTTTGTCATATATGGCCTGTATGATGTTGAGGTATTTGCCCTCTGTACCCATTTTGTTTAGCGGTTTCATCATGAATGGATGTTAAGTTTTTTCAGATGCTTTTTCAGCATGTATGGATATGATCATGTGGTTTTTGTTCTTCTTTTTGTTGATGTGGTGGATGGTGTTGATGGATTTTCAAATGTTGTACCATCCCTGCATCCCTGAGATGAATCCCACTTGATCATGGTGTATGATCCTCTTGATGTGTTTTTGAATTCGGTTTGCTAATATTTTGAGTACTATTGCATTTATGTTCATCAGGGATATTGGTCTGGAATTTTCTTTTTTGGTGACGTCTTCGACAGGTTTTAGTATTATAGTGATGCTGGCTTCATAGATTTGGAAGTATTCCCTCCTCTTCTATTTGTTGGAAAACTTTAAGTAGAATGGGTATTATTTTTTCTCTATATAGCTGGTAAAATTCAGAGGTGAATCCATGTCTCCCTGGCGTTTTGTTCTTGGGTAGTTTTTGATTGGCGATTCAATTTCGTTGCTGGTGATTGGTCTGTTTAGGTTTTCTGTTTCATGCTTCGTCAGTCTTGGAAGGTTGTATTTTTCTAAGTAGTTGTCCATTTCTTCTAGGTTGTCCAGCTTGTTAACATATAGATTCTCATAATATTCTCTTGTAATTCTTTGTATTTCTGTGGGGTCCGTCATTATATTTTTCTTTCTCATTTCTGATTCTGTTTATGTGTGTAGATTCTCTTTTTCTCTTCATGAGTCTGGCTAGTAGTTTATCTATTTTATTTATTTTTTCAACGAACCAGCTCTTGGTTTCATTGATTTTTTTCTATTGTTTTATTCTTCTCAATTTTATTTATTTCTTCTCTTATCTTTATTATGTCCCTCCTTCTGGTGACTTTGGGCCTCATTTATTTTTCTTTTTCCAATTTCAGTAATTGTGTCTTTAGACTATTCATTTGGGATTGTTCTTCCTTCTTTAAATAGGCCTGGATTACAATATACTTTCCTCTTAGAACTGCCTTTGCTGCATCCCACAGAATTTGTGGCTTTGTGTTATTGTTGTCATTGGTCTCGAAATATTCTTTTATGTCTGTTTTAATTTGTTCATTGACCCGTTGATTATCTAGGAGAGTGTTGTTAAGTCTCCATGTATTTATGAGCCTTTTTGTTTTCTTTCTAAAATTTATTTCTAGTTTTATACCTTGGTGATCTGAGAAGTTGGTTGGTAGAATTTCAATATTTTTGAATTTACTGAGGTTCTTTTTGTGGCCTAGTATGTGGTCTATTCTGGAAAATGTTCCATGGGCACCTGAGAAGAATGTGTATCCTGTTGCTTTTGGTGTAGAGTTCTGTAGATGTCTGTTAGGTCCATCTGTTCTAGTGTGCTGTTCAGTGCCTCTGTGTCTTTACTTATTTTCTGTCTGGTTGATCTGTCCTTTGGAGTGAGTAGTGTGTTGGATTCTCCTAACATGAATGCATTGCTTTCTATTTCCTCCTTTAATTCTGTTAGTATTTGTTTCACATATATCGGTACTCCTGTGTTGGGTGCATATATATTTATAATGGTTATATCCTCTTGTTGGACTGACCCCTTTATCATTATGTAATGTCCTTCTTTATCTCTTGCTACTTTCTTTGTTTTGAAGTCTATTTTGTCTGATAGAAGTACTGGAATACCTGCTTTTTTCTCTTTATTGTTTGCATGAAATATCTTTTCCCATCCCTTCACTTTTAGTCTGTGTATATCTTTGGATTTGATGTGAGTCTCTTGTAAGCAGCATATAGATGGGTCTTGCTTTTTTATCCATTCTGTTACTCTGTGTCTTTTGATTGGTGTATTCGGTCCATTTACAGTTAGGGTGTTTCTTTATAGATATGTACTTATTGCCATTGCTGTCTTTAGATTTGCGGTTACCAAAGTTTCAAGGGTAGCTTCTTTGCTATCTAGCATTCTAACTTAACTTTCTTGTTAAGTTATTGTTAACACCGTCTGATGATTCTTTATTTCTCTCCTTTCTTATTCTTCTTCTTCCATTCTTTATATGCTTGGTCTTTGTTCTTTGCCTTTAGTTTGTATTTGTGTGGTTGCTTTCTTTTCTATGATTTTATTTTCTCTGGTGACGTCTTTTTAGCCTTAGGAGTGCTTCCATCTACAGCAGTCCCTTTAATATATCCTGTAGTGGTGGTTTATGGTAGGCAAACTCCCTCAGCTTTCGCTTGTCTGGGAATTGTTTAATCCCTCCCTCAAATTTAAATGACCATCATGCTGGATACAGTGTTCTTGGTTCAAGGCCCTTCTCTTTCATTATGTCAAATATATCATGCCATTCTCTTCTGGCCTGTAAGATTTCTGTTGAGAAGTGTGATGATAGTCTGATGGGTTTTCCTTTGTAGGTGATCTTTTTTCTCTCTCTAGCTGCCTTTAATACTTTTGTCCTTATCTTTGATCTTTACCATTTTAATTATTATGTGTCTTGGTGTTGTCTTCCTTGGATCCCTTTTGCTGGGAGATCTGTAGGCTTCCATGGTCTGAGAGAATATTTCCTTCCCCAGCTTGGGGAATTTTCAGCAATTATTTCTTCAAAGACACTTTCTATCCCTTTTTCTCTCTCTTCTTCTTCTGGTACTCTTATAATGTGAATATTGTTCCGTTTGGATTGGTCCCACAGTTCTCGTAATATTCTTTCTTTCCTAGAGATCCTTTTATCTCTCTCTGCCTCAGCTTCTCTTTATTTCTCTTCTCTACTTTCTATTCCATTAACAGTCTCTTGCGTCTCGTCCTGTCCTCTGCTAAGCCCATTGATCGCTTGTTTCATTTCTGCATTGTCTTTCCTCACTTCCCTCACTTCCTCCCTTAGCTCTTGCATATTTCTCTGTAGATCCATTAGGATGGTTTTGAATTTTATTCTGAATTCTTTTTCAGGAAGATTGTGCATGTCCATCCCATCAGCCCCCCTCTCAGGAGTTGTCTGGCTGATCTTAGTCTGGACCATATTCCTTTGTCTTTTCATGGCGATAGAAGTGGTCGCTGGTAGTAGCCACGTGTTTGAACTTGGAGAACATAGTCCCTTCGTGCTTGTTGTTCTCCTTGCCCTTCTCCCGAGCCTTAGCTGTTTTCCTGCACACCGGAAGGCAGTCTCTGGGATAATCCCTTGAACTGCCTGTGTGCGGGGTCGCCCTCATCCTAGACCTGGTTCTGGTGCTCTTCCCGCTTAGCTGTGCATTCGCTGGGAGTCTGCAGTGCCAGCTGGGGAGGGAACGAATGGCAGGCTGCTGATCTCTGTGGGAAGCCTCGGCACTGCTGCTTTGCCCAGCCACTGGCCAACGGGTCCGAAATTTCCCAGGACTTCCAGCCTGCTGGGCTGAGTGCGCTGGGACAATTTTATTCTGCTGCTCGGCCCCTGCCTCTTTAAGACTTGGAAAAAAAAAAACGCTCACCGGGATGTGTTTCTGGCAGGATCGTGTAGGTGGTGCTGCTCCTCCACTGTTCTGCGGCAGCGGTGGCTCCGCTGAACCCTTTGCTGCTCTGGCTGGGCGGGGCGCTACGAATGGTGGGCTGTTGATCTCTGTGGTAAGCCTCTGCGCTGTTGCTTTGTCCTGCCACCGGCCAAGGGGTCTGAAATTCCCCAAGACTCCCAGCCTGCTGGGCAGAGTGCGCTGGGACGATTTGGTTCGCTATTGGGCCCTTGTCTCTTTAAGACTTTTAAAAAAGCGCCCACTTTTCTTTTGTACCGGGGAGCCGCGCGAGAGGACCCACTTGTGTTCTCCTGCTCAGAGCCTGCACTTCTATTTCTGTAATCTCTGATACACCACGCGATGTGTGTCAAGTGTTCCTTTTGCACATCACCAGGGCTGGTTATTTAGTGGGCCTGTGCTTCCACTCCCTCCCTGCTCTGAATATGTTCCTATCGCCGGTGCGCTGTGGTTTGGAAGTGCTCGGGTACTGCCGGGTCACGGCTCTGTATCTTACCCGCTTCGTGAGGCGCTGAGTTCTCGCAGGTGTAGCTATAGCCTGGCTGTTGTCCTGTATCTTCTGGTCTCTCTTTTAGGAATAGTTGTATTTGTTGTATTTTCGTAAGTATATGTGGTTTTGGGAGGAGATTTCCACCACCCTGCTCACACTGCCATCTTCCCAGAAGTCCTCCTTAGGGTTTTTTATGTACAGTGTCATGTCATCTGCAAACAAGGACAGTTTGAGTTCTTCCTTGCTGATCTGGATGCCTTTTATTTCTTTGTGTTGTCTGATTGCCATGGGTAGGACCTCCAATACTATGTTGAGTAAAAGTGGGGAGAGTGGGCATCTTTGTCTTGTTCCCGAGCTTAAAGGAAAAGCTTTCAGCTTCTCATTGTTAAGTATAATGTTGGCTTTGTGTTTGTCATATATGGCCTTTATTATGTTGAGGTACTTGCCCTCTATACCCATTTTGTTGAGAGTTTTTATCATGATTGGGTGTTGAATTTTGTTGAATGCTTTTTCAGCATCTGTTGGGATGATTATGTGGTTTTTGTCCTTCTTTTTGTTGATGTAGTGGATCATGTTGATGGATTTTCGAATGTTGTACCATCCTTGCATCCCTGGGATGAATCCCACTTGATCATGATGGATGATCTTTTTGATGTATTTTTGAATTCAGTTTGCTAATATTTTGTTGAGTATTTTTACATCTGTGTTCATCAGGGATATTGGTCTGTAATTTTCTTTTTTTGTGGTGTCTTTGCCTGGTTTTGGTATTAGAGTGATGTTGGTCTCTTTGAATGAGTTTGGGAGTATTCCCTTCTCTTCTACTTTTTGGAAAACTTTAAGGAAGATGGGTATTAGGTCTTCGCTAAATGTTTGATACAATTCAGCAGTGAAACCATCTGGTCCAGGAGTTCTGTTCTTAGGTAGTTTTTGATTACCAATTCAATTTCTTTACTGGTAATTGGTCTATTCAGATTTTCTGTTTCTTCCTGGGTCAGCTGTGGAAGGTTTTATTTTTCTAGAAAGCTGTCTATTTCTTCTAGGTTATCCTGTTTGCTAGCATATAATTGTTCATTGTACTCTCTGATAATTCTTTGTATTTCTGTGTTGTCTGTAATGATTTTTCCTTTCTCATTTCTGATTCTGTTTTTGTGTGTAGACTCTCTTTTTTTCTTGATAAGTCTGGCTAAGCTTTTATCTATTTTGTTTATTTTATCGAAGAACCAGTTCCTGCTTTCATTGATTCTTTCTATTGTTTTATTCTTCTCAATGTTATTTATTTCTGCTTTAATCTTTATTATGTCCCTCCTTGTACTGACTTTGGGCCTCATTTGTTTTTCCTTTTGTAGTTTCATTAATTGTGACTTTAGACTGTTCATTTGGGATTGTTCTTCTTTCCTGAGGTAGGCCTGTATTGCAATATATTTCCCTCTTAGCTCAGCCTTCGCTGCGTCCCACAGATTTTGCAGTGTTGAATTATTGTTGTTATTTGTCTCCATATATTGCTTGATCTCTACTTTTATTTGGTCTTTGATTCCTTGATTATTTAGGAGTATGTTATTAAGCCTCCATGTTTTTGTGGGCTTTTTCATTTTCTTTGTGTAATTTATTTCTAGTTTCATACCTTTGTGATCTGAGGAACTGGTTCATACAATTGCAGTCATTTTAAATTTACAGAGGTCGTTTTGTGGCCTAGTATGTTTTCTGTTCTTGAAAATGTTCCATGTGCACTCGAGAAGAAACATCCTGTTGCTTTTTGATGCAGTGTTCCATAGATGTCCGTTGGGTCCATCTGTTCTAATATTTTGTTTAGTGTCTCTGTCTCTTTATTTATTTTCTGTCTGGTTGATCTGTCCTTCGGAGTGAGTGGTTTGTTGAAGTCTCCTAAAATGAATGTATTTTGCTCTATTTCCCCTTTAATTCTGTTAGTATTTGTATCACATATTTAGGTGATCCTGTCTTGGGTGCATAGATATTTATAATAGTTATATCCTCTTGTTGGACCCACCCCTTTATCATTATGTAATGTCCTTCTTTGTCTCTTATGACTTCCTTTTTTTTGAAGTCTATTTTGTCTGATGCAAGTACTGCAACTGCTGTTTTTTTCTGACTATTAGTTGCTTGAAATATCTTTTTCCATCCCTTCACTTTCAGTCTGTGTATGTCTTTGGGTTTGAAGTGAGTCTCTTGTAGGCAGCATATAGATGGGCTTGTTTTTTTATCCATTCAGTAGTAACTCTATGTATTTTGATTGGTGCATTCAGACCATTTACATTTAGGGTGAATATCGATAGGTAGTTAATTATTGCCATTGCAGGCTTTATATTCGTGTTTACTAAAGGTTCGAGGGTAATTCCCTTACTGTGTAGGCATCTAATTTAACTCTCTTTGTATGCTATTACAAACAGAACCTAAAGATTTTTTTTCTCCTTTTTATTCCTCCTCCATTCTTTGTATGTTATGAATCATATTCTGTACTCTTTGGCCCTTGGGTGCCATCTTTTTAACCTTAGGAATACTTCCATCTGTAGGAGTCCCTCCAGAATGCACTGTAAAGGTTGTTTATGGGAGGTAAAATCTCTCAGCTTTTGGTTATCTGAAAATTGTTTAATCCCTCCTTCAAATTTAAATGATACCCTTGCCGGGTAGAGATTCTTGGTTCAAGATCTTTCTGCTTCATTGAGTTAAATATATCATGCCACTCCCTTCTTGCGTGTAAGGTTACTGTTGAGAAGTCTCATGATACCCTGATGGGTTTTCCTTTGTATGTGATCTTTTTTCTCTCCATAGCTCCTTTTAAAAGTCTGTCTTTATCCTTGATCCTTGCCATTTTAATTATTATATGTCTTGATGTTGTCTTCCTTGGGTCACTTGTGTTGAGAGATCTGTGAACCTCTATGGCTTGAGAGACTATCTCCTTCCCCAGATTGGGGAAGTTTTCTGCAATTGCCTCTTCAGTAATACTTTCTATCCTTTTTTCTCTCTCTTTTTCTTCTGGTACCCCTATAATGCGAATATTGTTCGGTTTGATTGGTCACAGTTCTTTCAATATTCTTTCATTCTTAGAGATTCTTTTTTCTTTCAGTGCCTCAGCTTCTTTGTATTCCTCTTCTCTAATTTCTATTCCATTTACCGTCTCTTCTACTCCATCTAATCTGCTTTTAAATCTCTCCATTGTATGTTGCATTTCAGATATTGAATTTCTTAATGATTGAATCTCCATCTTACATTCATTCCTTAGTTCTTGAATATTTTTCTGTACCTCCATAAGCATGTTTATAATTTTTATTTTGAACTCTCTTTCAGGAACATTGGTGAGTTCAGTTTCCTTTGGTCCTTTTTCTAGGGTTTCTGAGATTTTGGTCTGAACTATGTTCTTTTGACATTTCATATTTCTATGTGGTGCCCACTAGTTCACAGAAACTCCAGTCTCCGCACCAGCTCAGCCCTTAGAGTGAGGTTGAGGGTCGTAGGGGGGCAGAGGTTGTGCCTGGGGGCGGAACGATCTGTTTCCTGATTCCCGTCTGCGTTGCCTGTCTCCAGTGTTAGAGCCCATGGGCAAGCACACACGTGTAAGCTTCTGTGATTTGTACCTCTAGCTGTTGTAGGCAGGGCCTCCCTCTGGCTGGCCTGACAGCATCCCAGTAACTGCCAGTTTGCCATCAGGTGCCTGCAGGCCAGTAGTGAGGCTCGGCAGGCTGTGTGTCATAGCTGGGGGGCCTCAGAGGTGAGTAGGCAGCCAGGGCGATGGAGCACCTGAAGCTCTTCCAAGTTCCCAACCAGCTGGGCAGCACACACCCAAACAACCATGTCCAGCTCTCCTTTCTCCCTTGCAGCAAGCTCCTTGCAAAACCCGCCCCTTCCGCAGCCCTCTCACTGCCAGGAAGCCTCTCAGACCGACCGCCCTTCCTCTGACACAGAGCCGCTGGGTGTGGATCCTGTCTTCCACAAACGGCCGGAATGTCAGTCTCCCAGGCCCTCTGCCTATCTGAGCTCCCCAACGTCCAGAGCACCACACAATATAGGCTTCCACTCACAAAGCAGATCTCCAGGGCTAGGTGTTCAGCAGTCCAGGGTTCCATCCCCTCTCCGCTCTGTTTCTCTTCCTCCCTCCTGTGATCTGGGATGGGGGAAGGGCTTGGGTCCCACCAGATTATGGCTTTCGTATGTTACCCTGTTTAGTGAGGTCTTCTCTGTTCGTGAGGTCTGTATGCAGTCTGGTTCAGCCTTTTTCTTGGTGTTTTATTGTTAGTTGTATCAATTAACTCTATTTTTGTACTATTTGTGGTTTTGGGAGGCCTTCTCCCTGTCACCTCTCATGCCTCCATCTTGAATCTCCTCTTTGATGTGTTTTTGAATGCAGTTTGCAAATATTTTGTTGAGGGTTTTTGCATCTATGTTCATCAAGGATATTGGTCTAAAATTTTCTGTTTTATTTTGTCTGACTGAGTTTGGTTTTAGAGTGATGCTGGCTTCATAGAATGAGTTTGAAGTATTCCTTCCTCTTCTACTTTTTGGAATACTTCAAGAATGATATGTATTAACTCTTCTTTAAATGTTTAGTAGAATTCAGCTGTGAAGCCATCTGGACCTGTAGTTTTGTTTTTAGGTAGTTTTTTGATTACCAATTAGATTTCATTGCTGGTAATTGTTCTGTTCAGATTTCCTGTTTTTTACTGGTTAGTGTTAGAAGGTTGTGTTCTAGAAAGTTTTCCATTTCATCTAGGTTGTCCAATTTAATGATGATCCATTTTTCATATTATTCTCTAATAAGTCTTTATATTTCTATGGTATCCGTTGTGATTATTCCTTCTTTGTTTCTGATTTTGTTTATATGTGTACCCTCTTTTTTTTTTCTTTGTAAGTCTTGCTAGGGATTTATCTGTTTTGTTTATATTCTCTATGAACCAGCTTCTCGTCTCATTGATTTTTTTCTGTTTTATTCTTCCCTATTAATTTCTGCTCTTATCTTTATTATGTCTATTTATTCTTCTTTTTCTAGTTTCTTTAATTGTGGGTTTAGAGTGTTTGTTTGGGATTCTTCTTGTTTTTTGAGGTAAGTTATATTTGCTATGTACTTTCCTCTTAGAAATGTCTTTTTTGAGTTCCACAGATTTTTTGCTATTGAGTTTTTGTTTTCATTTGTGTAAATGTATTGCTGGATTTCTGTTTTAATTTGTTCACTGATCCATTGATTATTTAGAAGGGTGTTGTTTTGCCTACATGTGCTTGTAGGCTTTTTTGTTTTCTTTGTGTAATTTATTTCTGGTTTCATACAGTGTGGTCTGAGAAGCTGCTTGATAGAGTTTCAATTTTTTTGATTTTAGGGTGGCTCTTTTTGTGGGCTCGTATGTGTACATGCGTTCCATGTACACTTGAGAAAAATGTGTATCCTACTGCTTTTGGGTGGAATGTTCTGTAGATATCTGTTAAGTCCATCTGATCTAATATATTGTTCATTGTCTCTGTTGCCTTATTTATTTTCTCTGTGGTTGAGCTGTCTGATGTGAGTGTGTGATAAAGTCGGGTAAAGCGAATGTCTTGCAGTCTATTTCCCCCTTTAATTCTATCAGTATTTGTTTTACATATTTAGGTGCTCTTATGTTGGGTGTATAGATAAATATAATGGTTATATTCTCTTGTTGGACTGACCCTTTTATCATTATGTAATGTCCTTCTCTGTCTCTTGTTACTTTCTTTGTCTTGAAATGTATTTAGTCTGTTAGAAATACTGCTACTCCTGATTTTTTTGCCCTATTATTTGAATGAACTATCTTTTTCCATCCCTTCACTCTTAGTCTGTGTATGTCTTGCATAGGCAGCATATAGATGGGTCTTTCTTTATCCAAGTTGCCACTGTGTGTCTTTTGATTGTTGCATTCAGTCTGTGTACATTTAAGGTGATTATTGATAGATACGTAGTTAATCGCCATTTTATTGTTTTCTGGTTGTTTTTATAGCTCCTCTCTGTTCCTTCCTTTCTTATACTTTTGTTATTCGTTGGTGTTCTTTAGTGTTGTGATTGGATTTCTCTTTTTTATTTTCTTTTTGTGGATCCATTGTTGGCTTTTGTTTTGTGGTTATCAAAGGTTCAAGGAAAGCTTCTTTACTATGTAACAGTGTCTCTTAAATTGCTAATTACTCTATTTCAGATACAATCTAAAGGTACTTTTTCTTCTTCCTCCTCCTCCTCTTCCTCCACGCTTTATATATTAGATGCCATAATCTGCACTTTTTGTGTATCCCTTGACTTATTTTGTGAATAGTTGATTTTGCTTCTTTTGATTTAATTGTGTACTTGCTTGGTAATTAATTGGTCTACCTTTACTTGTGGGTTTATTTTCACTTGTGAAAGCTATTTAGACTAAGGAATATTTCCATCTACACAGTTCCTTTAACATATCCTGTAGGGCTGCGTGACTATTCCTTCAACTTTTATGTGGAAATTGTTTAATCCCTGCTACAAATTTCAGTGATAATCTTGCCAGGTAGAGGATTCTTGGTTGGATGTCCTTCTGTTTCATTACATTAAGTATATCATGCCACTCCCTTCTGGCTTGTAAAGTTTCTGCTACGAAGTCTGCTGATAGCTGATGGGGTTTCCTTTATAAGTAATCTTTTTTCTCTCTCTGTTGCTTTCAATAGTCTCTCCTTATCCTTGATCTCTGTCATTGTAATTATTATATGTCTCGTTGTTGTCTTCCTGGGGTTCCTTTTGTTAGGGGCTCTCTCAGCTTCCATGACCTGAGTGTCTTGTTTCCTTCCCCAGATTGGGAGAGTTTTCAACAATTCTTTCCTTAAAAAGACTTCCTATCCCATTGTCTCCCTCTTCTCCTTCTTGTACCCCTATTATGCAAATTGTTTCATTTGGATTGGTCACATAGCCCTCTCTTTATTCTCTCGTTCCTAGATAATCCTCTTTTCTCTCTGTTCCTCAGCTTTGTTGTGTTCCTGTTCTCTTCTCTTCCAATTTCTATCTCATTGATTGTCTTCTCTCCCTGCAGTAATCCACTCTTAAGTCCCTTCATTGTATGTTTCATTTCAGATACTGCATTCTTCAGCTCTGAGTGGCTCTTTTTTCACGTATTCTCTTTTTTGAAGTTGTTCCTGAGATCTTGAATCATTTTTCTGTAGATCAGTGAGCATGTTTATAACTTTTACTTTGAAATCTTTATCAAGAAGATCAGTGACCTCCATTTCACTTAGCCCTATTTCTGATTTCTTATCCTGTAGTTTTGTTTGAAACATAGTCCTCTGCCTCCTCCTTTTGTCAGGGTTTCTGTGTTTCATCCTTTGTAGTAGATGGATCTCCTATGTTCCTGGCCTATAGAGTAATATCTTCATGAAGGAGGCATCTTATGGTGCCCAGAAGCTCAAGACTCTACTCTCTGCCTGGTTTTGCTTTGCGGGAACCCCAGCTGTTATTGGTGTGGAGTAGGTGGGGCCACCTTTCATCTGAGTCTGCAGCTCTGCTTTCAGTTTCCTTCAGCCGCCTTTGTGATGTGAGCAGAGGCCTCTGCTGGGATCACTGTGCGCAGGGCTGCCTTCTGCCTATCCTGCAGTGGTGGCCGGGCTGCAGTGTTAATGGGGTGGGTGGGGCTGTTGTGTGGCCCTGGGGCAGAATGGGATATGCAGCACAGTGTTTGGAGACCTGTGGGGAGGAAGGAATTCCCTGGGTGGGCCCCTGCAGGCATCTCCCTGGCTTGGCTGAAATGGGGTTGAGCAAGCTGGGAGAGTCTCCCTCTCTCTGCCAGGCAGCAAAGTCTGACACTGCTGCTGGGCCGAGTGGGTTGGCTTGCCAGCAGTGCACATGGAGGCAGCTTGGGTCTGAGTTGCCAGTAAGAGGGATGGAGCATCTGGAGCTCCCAAGAGTTCCAGAACTGTTGGGCCAAAGGAGGGCTGGGGAGATATCTCCCACCTGCCCTTTATCTTTAGGAGAGAGCTCTGTCCAATCCTTAGTCCTCTGTCTCCCCTCCCATTGCTGGCAAATCTTTCTAACTGCCACCTCTGCATTGGTTCTCAGGACTGGTGGTGCATGCCTGCCCTCCACAAGCAGCTGGAGTCTTAGTCTTCCAGAGTGTTCAAGCTATCCCTGGTGTTGTCCAGCCCTGCTCTTCACCAGAACCCAATGCAATGTGGACTTGTCCTCCCAGAGCAGATCTTCAGGTCTGCAGCATTCCTGGGCTCCTATACCCTCCCTGCTCCATTCCTCTTTCTCCTACCTGTGGGCTGGGGTCAAGGGAGGGCTTGGATCCTGTTCAGTAGTGGCTCTGCCACTTTACCCTTTTCTGTGTGGTCTTTTTTTCTTCCCCCCGTGTAGGTGGTCTGTTCTGCAGTCTTTAGGTTGTTTTCAGGTTTAGTTGTATATGCTGTATTTTCTTTTATGTGTTTTTAGGAGGAGGTTTCTGCATTTCCTTCCTACTCCACCATCTTTTTCTTTACCCCCTATATAAACTTTTGAAGAAATAAGAGGAGGGAACATTTCCCAGTTCTTTCTGTGAGCCCAATCTTACCCTTATACCAAAACCAGAAAAAGGTAGAGGAAAACTACAGACCAGTATCTGTTATGGACATAGATGCAAAAATCCTTAACAAAATTTTAGTAAATTGAAGCCAACAGTGTATAAAAAGGAGAACACATCTTGACTAGGTAAGGTTTATCCCACCAATTCAAGGTTGGTTTAGCATTCAAAATTCAAGCAATATTACTCACTGTATTAACAGACTAAAAAAGAAAATAACATTTTGATTATGTCAAAAGCAGAAAAAGAATTTGAGAAAATTCAACTTCCATTCATGTTAAAAACTTGCAGCAAATTAGTAGAGAACTTCCTCAATCTGATGGAGAGCATTTTTAAAAAACCTCCAGCTAATACTTTATTTAATGATGAATTACTGAATTCTTTGCTCCTAAGAACAGGAATTAAGTCATGGATATTTGTTCTTGCCACTTGTTTTCAACAGAATACTGACAATTCTCAGCAGTGAAATAAGGTAAACAGGGAAGAGGGAGCAATAAAAGGCATAAGCTTGAAAAGGAAAAAGTAAAACTTTTACTGCTGCAGAGGATAGTTGTCATGTGTATAAGGAATCTACAAAACTAAGTTTAAGGAAGGTTGCAGGATACAAAGTCAGTATATAAAAATAGCAGCAGCAGACTCACAGACTCCAAGATGGGACTAGTGGTTACCAAAGGGGAAGGGAGTGGGAAGGGACGGAGAAAGGGATTGTGGGGTAACATGACTGGTGCACATGGTGTGTATGGGGTCATGGGGAAGACAGTGTTGCTCAGAGAAGACAAATAGGGACTCTTTGGCATCTTACTACACTGATAGACAGTGACCACAATGGAGTATGGAGGGAGGACTTGATAATAAGGGTGAATGTAATAACCACATTGTTTTTCTTATGAAACGTTCATAAGAGTGTATATCAATGATACCTTAATAAAAAAAGGATTGTGAAAAATAAAATAAAAATAAAAATAGGTGTTATATCTAAAAAAAATCAATTAATATACTATGAAGAGCAATGAAACTGAGGTCGATGAAACACACCATTTACAAATAGCATACAAGTATGAAATTCTTAGGGCTACATTTTACAGGACACATGCAATAGCTGTATAGTGGAAACTGAAAACACGGCTTATGGATCAGAAGATTCTGTATTGTTAAGATTTCAGTTCCTCCCTCATTGATCTGTAGATTCAACGCAATCCAAGATAACTGACACACTGACACTATAAAATTTATCAAGAAATACAAAGGGTCTAGAATACACAAAGTTTGCAGCAAAGGTAAAAGTTGGAGGACTTAACATTACCTGATTTATAAGTGGTCCTTAAACAATTGGATAACCATTTTAAGGGAGGAAAAATACTTCTTCCTTCTACTCTTCTAGGTTCTCAGCTGGGTTTCTGGGACAGATTAACAAAAGAAAAACATGTTTTGTAACATGTATACTTCATACATACATGGGAGAAATTCATGGATGAGTAACTCAAAGGTTTGGTTAGAACTTAAGCAAAGGAACAATAATTTTTTAGAGAACTGATATGACAAAGGAAAAGGACCTTGAGTCTCTATGGGTGGCAAATTGTGGGAAGGCATATATATGTGAATACTTTTTTATGTATATATATGGTAGATAAAGGCTAGTGTACAGTTTAGGTAGTGTCTTCTGGTACCATCTCCAGGCTGATAAGGGTTGACTCTCATGAATAACTTTTGTCTTCTTTGGTAAAGAAAGAGGAGGACACCATTGTAAATTTATGTCCTGTTTTTAGGCAAATGGAGGGCACAGGGCTTTTTCTTTATCTGCTTCTCGAATTCATTGTGCTCAAAATAATGCTTATGCCAGAGTGGCAGATTTTGTGGTGGCAAATGCTGCTACCTTTACCATATCAAAAAAACAACATAAAATATAACCCTCCAACTTGACACCATCAAAAAACTAACTGAAAATGGATTGTAGACTTATATGTAATAGGTAAAACAAATTCTAGATGGAAACATCTGAGAAAATTATTGTGATTATAGATTAGACAAAAATGTCATAAATTGAACATGAAAAGCAAAAGGTTTAAAAAAATGGATGTTTGATTTCATCAAAATAAAATTCTTCTCTTTCAAGACACGGTAGAGAAAATGCAAGGACAAAACACAGACTGGCAGAAAATATAAGTTTAAGAAAATATTGCCTTTTAGGATATATGAAGAACTCTTTTTTTTGGCATCATTAATCTACAATTACATGTGCAACATTATGGGTACTAGACTCCCCACATCATCAAGTCCCCACCACATACCCCATTACAGTCATTACAGTCACTGTCTGTCAGCGTAGTGAGATGCTATAGAATCACTACTTGTCTTCTCTGTGTTGTACAGCCCTCCCCGTACCCCCACCCTATATTATGTCGGCTAATCGTAATGCCCCTTTTACGCCCTTGTCCCTTCCTTCTCACCCATCCTCCCCAGTCCCTATCCTTTTGGTAACTGTTAGTCACTTCTTGGGTTCTATGAGTCTGCTGCTGTTTGTTCCTTCCATTTCTTTCCTTGTTCTTATACTCCACACATGAATGAAATCATTTGATACTTGTCTTTTTTCACCTGGCTTATTTCACTGAGCATAATACCCTCTAGCTCCATCCATGTTGTTGCAAATGACAGGATTTGTTTTCTTCTTATGGCTGAATAATATTCCATTGTGTATATATACCACATCTTCTTTATCCATTCATCTACTGATGGACACTTAGGTTGCTTCCATTTCTTGGCTGTTGTAAATAGTGCTGCGATAAACATAGGGGTGCATATGTCTTTTTGAAACTGGGCTGCTGCATTCTTAGGGTAAATTCCTAGGAGTGGGATTCCTGGGTCAAATGGTATTTCTATTTTGAGTTTTTTGAGGAACCTCCCTATTGCTTTCCACAATGGTTGAACTAATTTGCATTCCCACCAGCAGTGTAAGAGGGTTCCCCTTTCTCCACATCCTCGCCAACATTGGTTGTTGTTTGTCTTTTGGATGGTGGCCATCCTTACTGGTGTGAGGTGGTATTTCATTGTGGTTTTAATTTGCATTTCTCTGATAATTAGCGATGTGGAGCATCTTTTCATGTGCCTATTGGCCATCTGAATTTCTTCTTTGGAGAAGTGTCTGTTCATACCTCTGCCCATTTTTTAATTGGGTTATTTGCTTTTTGTTTGTTGAAGTGTGTGAGCTCTTTATATATTTTGGATGTCAACTCCTTATCGGATATGTCATTTATGAATATATTCTCCCATACTGTAGGATGTCTTTTTGTTCTACTGATGGTGTCCTTTGCTGTACAGAAGCTTTTCAGCCTGATATAGTCCCACTTGTTCATTTTTACTTTTGTTTCCCTTGCCCAGAAAGATATGTTCATGAAGAATTTGCTCATGTTTATGTCCGGGAGATTTTTGCCTATGTTTTTTTCTAAGAGTTTTATGGTTTCATGACTTACATTCAGGTCTTTGATCCATTTTGAATTTACTTTTGTGTATGGGGTTAGACAGTGATCCAGTTTCATTCTCTTACATGTAGCTGTCCAGTTTTGCCAACACCAGCTGTTGAAGAGGCTGTCATTTCCCCATTGTACATCCATGGGTTCTTTATCATATATTATTGACTGTATATGTTTGGGTTAATATCTGGACTCTCTATTCTGTTTTACTGGTCTGTGGGTCTGCTCTGGTGCCAGTACCAAGTTGTCTTGATTACTGTGGCTTTGTAGTAGAGGTTGAAGTCAGGGAGCGTAACTCCCCTTGCTTTACTCTTCCTTCTCAGGATTGCTTTGGCTATTTGGGATCATTTGTGGTTCCATATGAATTTTAGAACTATTTGCTCTAGTTCATTTAAGAATGCTGTAGGTATTTTGATAGGGAATGCATTAAATCTGTAGATTGCTTTAGGCAGGATGGCCATTTTGACAATATTAATTCTTCTTGTCCATGAGCACAGGATGTGTTTTTATTTATTAGTATTTTCTTTAATTTCTCTCATGAGTATCTTGTAGTTTTCAGAGAATAAGTCTTTCAGTTCCTTGGTTAGGTTTATTCCTAGGTATTTTATTCTTTTTGATGCAATTGTAAATGGAATTGTGTTCCTGATTTCTCTTTCTGCTAGTTCATCATTAGTGTGTAGGAATACAACAGATTTCTGTATATTAATGTTGTATCCTGTAACTTTACTGAATTCAGATATTAGATCTAGTAGTTTTGGAGTGGATTCTTTAGGGTTTTTTATGTACAATATCATGTCATCTGCAAACAGGGACAGTTTGACTTCTTCCTTACCAATCTGGATGCCTTTTATTTCTTTGTGTTGTATGATTGCCATGGCTAGGATCTCTAGAACTATGTTCAATAAAAGGGAGAGTGGGCATCCTTGTCTTCTTCCGGATCTTAAAGTAAAAGCTTTCAGCTTCTCACTGTTAAGTATAATGTTGGCTGTGGGTTTGTCATATATGACCTTTATTATGTTGAGGTAATTTCCCTCTATACCCATTTTTGGGAGTTTTTATCATGAATGGATGTTGAATTTTCTCGAATGCTTTTTCAGCATTTATGGGGACGATCATATGGATTTTGTCCTTTTTTTTGATGTGGTGGATGATGTTGATGGATTTTCGAGTATAGTACCATCCTTGCATCCCTGGGATGAATCCCACTTGATCATGGTGGATGATCTTTTTGATGTATTTTTGAATTCGGTTTGCTAATATTTTGTTGAGTATTTTTGCATCTATGTTCATCAGGGATATTGGTCTGTAATTTTCTTTTTTTGTGGTGTCTTTGCCTGTTTTGGTATTCGAGTGATGTTGGTCTCGTCTAATGAGTTTGGGAGAATACCCTCCTCTTCTACTTTTTGGAAAACTTTAATGAGGATGGGTATTAGGTCTTCACTAAATGTTTGATAAAATTCAGCAGTGAAACCATCTGGTCCAGAAGTTTTGTTCTTAGGTAGTTTTTTGATTACCAATTCAATTTCATTGCTGGTAATTGGTCTATTCATATTTTCTGTTTCTTCCTGGGTCATCCTTGGAAGGTTGTATTTATCTAGAAAGTTGTCCATTTCTTCTAGGTTATCCAGTTTGTTAGCATATAATTTTTCATAGTATTCTCTCATAATTCTTTGTATTTCTGTGGTGTCTGTAGTGATTTTTCCTTTCTCATTTCTGATTCTTTTTATGTGTGTAGACTCTCTTTTTTTCTTGATAAGCCTGGCTAGGGGTTTATCTATTTCGTTATTTTCTTGAAGAACCAGCTCCTGCTTTCATTGATTCTTTCTATTGTCTTGTTCTTCTCAATTTTATTTATTTCTGCTTTAATCTTTATTATGTCCCTCCTTGTACTGACTTTGGGCCTCATTTGGTCTTCCTTTTGTAGTTTCATTAATTGTGAGTTTTGACTGTTCATTTGGGATTGTTCTTCTTTCCTGAGGTATGCCTGTATTGCAGTATATTTCTCTCTTAGCCCAGCCTTTGCTGCATCACACAAACTTTGTGGTGTTGAATTATTGTTGTTATTTGTCTCCATATATTGCTTGATCTCTGTTTTTATTTGGTCATTGATCCATTGATTATTTAGGAGCATGTTATTAAGCCTCCATGTGTTTATGGGCTTTTTTGTTTCTTCTTTGGAATTTATTTCTAGTTTCATACTTTTGTGATGTGAGAAGCTGGTTTGTACAATTTCAATCTTTTTAAATTTACTAAGGTTCTTTTTGTGGCCTAGTATATGATCTATTCTTGAAAATGTTCCATGTGCACTTGAGAAGAATGTGTATCCTGTTGCTTTTGTATGGAGTGTTGTGTAGATGTCTGTTAGGTCCATCTGTTCTAATATGTTGTTCAGTGCCTCTGTCTCTTTATTTGGGTGCATAGATATTTATAATAGTTATATCCTCTTTTTGGACTGACCCCTTTATCATTATGTCATGTCCTTCTTTGTCTCTTGTAACTTTCTTTGTTTTGAAGTCTATTTTATCTGATATAAGTACTGCAACTCCTGCTTTTTTCTCCCTTTTAGTTGCATGAAATACATTTTTCCATCCCTTTGCTTTCAGTCTGTGTATGTCTTTGGGTTTGAAGTGAGTTTCTTGTAGGCAGCATATAGATGGCAGTATAGCTCCCCACATCTTTAGGTCTTTGATTTCTTCAGTGTTTTGTGGCTTTCGGGATACAGATCTGTACATGTTTTGTTAAGTATATATATAAGTATTTAATTTTGATACAGCAACTACAAATAGTATTTTATTTTTATGTTTTGATCATTTATTGCTAGTGTATAGAAATTTGATTGGTTTTGCAGTGTTGACTTTCTCCTACAATCTTGCTAAACTCGTTTACTAGTTATTTTGTTTGGTGGTTTTTTGGGGGTTTTTTTTTTAGGTATGGATTCCCTGGTATTTTATATGTACATAACTTTGTTGTCTACAAAAAGAAACAGTTCTTTGTTCTTCCTTGATAATATGTATGCCTTTTATTTCTTTTTCTTAGCTTATTGAACTGGCTATTACTTTCACTATGATGTTGAATAATAATTGTGACAGCGGACAACCTTGCCTTTTTTCTGATCTCAGTCTATAAGTTTGTTACAGTTGGCCTTTATCAGCCTGAGGAAATTTCCTACTATTCCTAGTTTGTTGAGAGTTTTTATTATCAGTGGGTGTTAAATTTTGCCAAATGTTTTTCTGCAGTGGTTTAAATCATCATGCAGTTTTATCTTTTTTAGACTCAATGTGGTGGATTACCTTGATTGCTTTTCAAAAACTAAACCAGCTCTGCATTTTCGGGAAAAAATCTATTTGTTTGTAATGCATTGTCCTTTTTATATGTCACTGGATTTGATTTGCTAATATTTTGTTGAGACTTTTGACATATTTGTTAGTGAGGATATTGGTCTGTAGTTTTTTTGTAATGTCTTTGTGTGGTTTGGGTATCAGGGTAATGTTGGACTTATAAAGTGAGTGGGGAAGTGTTTACCTCCCCTATTTTCTTAAGAGATTTCTTACTATTTCTTGGAAGTATGTTCTAAAATTTATCAGACAAAATATCTGGGCATGTAGATTTCTTTAATAGTTACAGGATTATTCAACTTATTTTATTCTTCTGGGGTGACTTCGTAATTTGTGGTTTTTAAAGAAGTGGCTTATTTCAACTAAGTAGTTGAATTTTTGTGTTTAGAATTGTGTGTAATACTCTTCTTTTTAATATCTGCAGAATCTATAGTTATTTATTTTTATTCCTGTTATTATGTGTGTTTTATTTCTTTTCTTCTTTTAAGTCTTGTTAGAGATTTGTCAGTTATCCTTTCAAATGACCAGCTTCTGGTTTCATTGATTTTGCCCCCCCATTTTCAATTTCATTGATTTCTGCTTTTTATTATTTTCATTCTGATTACTTTGACCTTATTTTTGTTCCTCTTTTCTTAGCTTCTTAAGGTAGAAAGAGCATTGATAGGGACCTTTCTACTCATATTAGTCATCTCAGTCTGCCACAACAAAATAGCACAAACTGGTTGGCTTAAACAGAAAATTATTTCTCACCATTCTGGAGGCTGGGAATTCCAAGATCAAGATGTTAGCAAGGTAGGTTTCATTCTGAGGTCTCTTCTCTTGGTTTGTAGGCATTTTCCCTCTGATTGTGCTCTCATACGACCTCTTCTTGTGCATGCCAGGGGAGAGAAAGAAAGAACAAGCTTTCTGGTGTTTCTTCTTAAAAGGACAAATCCTTTTGTATCAGGGTCCCATCTGTATGACCTCATTTAACTTTATTTCCTTAGAGGCACTATTCCAAATATATACTGGGTTAGGGCTTCACCATGTGAATGTTGGAGGGACACAAATATTCAGTACATGACGCTACTTTTCTAATAAAAGCATTTAAGTATAAAAGTGCTGCAAAAATATTTCCCTTTAAGTACTTATTTAGTTTGCATCACAAATTTTGGTATATTTATATATTTTTTTCAGTTCAAAATATTTTCCAGTTTCTCTTGAGATTGCCTCTTTGACCCACGGATTACTTGTTTAATTTTGTTTGCTTAATTTCCAGGTGTTTGGCAATTTTCCTATTGTATTTTTATGATAGATTTCTAGTTTAATTCCACTGTGGTCAGAAAACATCCTTGGTATGATTTAAATTCTTTTAGATTTGTTAGGTTTGTCTTATGGCTTGTAATTGTATAAATTTGTCTTATGGCTCAGGATATGTGGCCTATCTTGGTGAATCTTCCATGAGTACTTGAAAAGAATATGTATTCTATTTTTAGTTGCAGTGTTCTATAAATGTCAGTTAGATCCCATTGTTTAATGATACTGTTCAGTTCTTCTGCCCATGCTAACTTTTGATCTGGAAGGGTGTATCTTTCCTGAAAGAAGGATGTTAAAATACCCAACTGTAATTGTGCATTTATTTATTTTTCCTTTCAGTTCTCAATTTTTGCTTTATGTCTTTTTTTTAATATAATTTATTTTATTATCATTAATCTACAATTACATGTGCAATATTACGGTTATTAAACTACCCCTTCATCAGGTCCCCCCCACCAACCCCATTACAGTCACTGTCCATCAGCGTTGTGAGATGCTATAGTGTCTTTTGAAGCTCTATTAGGTACATAGATGTTGAGAACTATCTTCTTCATTATCATTATGTAATGTTTTTCTTTATCCCTGGTAATTTCTTTGCTCTGAAGTCTACATTGTCTAATATTAATATAGCCATTCCAGGTTTCTTTGGCTAGTGTTTGTATAGTGTATCTTTTTCAGTCTTTTAAAATTTTTAATGAATAGACTTTTTTAGAACAATTTTAGATTTACAGAAAATTTGAGCAAAAAGAACACAGAGTTCCCGTATAGTATCTTCCCACAATACACACACAGTTTCCCCTATTATTAACATTCTGCATTAGTGTCATACATGTGTTAAATTATGGACCACTATTGATACATTATTATTAACTAAAGTCCATAATTTGTATTAGATTTCACTGTGTTGTACAGTTGTATGGGTTTGGGCAAATCTATAATATCACATATCCATTATTAAAGTACTGTATGGAATAGTTGATAATTTGATTTTAACCTGATTATATCATTATATTTGAAATGAGTTTCTATTTTATTTAGTTAATCCCTGTCTTTTAATTGGCATTTTTAGACCATTTAGATTTACTGTAATTACTGATATGTTTACATCTAGGTTTAGTGTCATACTGGGTTTTTCTGGCTTGTTTGTTCTTCCTATTTTTTAATCTTCTGATGATTCCCCTTTTCTGCCTTTTGAGCCATTTGAACATTTTGTAGTATTACTTTTTAATCATTTAAATTTGTCTGTTAGGGGTTTTTTTTGTCCTTTTTTTGCTATTATTAATATACAGTTACATGAGCAACATTATGGTTACTAGACTCCCGCTATTATTAAGTCCCCACCACATACCCCATTGCAGTCTCTGTCCATCAGTGTAGAAGGATGTTATAGAATCACTACTTGTCTTCTCTGTGTTATACTGCCTTCCCCGAAGCCTCCCACCCCACCCCCACATCCGCTACATTATGTGTGCTAATTGTAAGAGACCTATTTCTCCCTTATCCCTCCCTTCCCACCCATCTTCCCCAGTCCCTTTCCCTTTGGTAACTGTTAGCCATTCTTGGGTTCTGTGAGTCTGCTGCTGTTGTGTTCCTTCAGTTTTTGCTTTGTTCTTATACTCCACATATGAGTGAAATCGTTTGGTATTTGTCTTTCTCCGCCTGGCTTATTTCACTGAGCATAATACCCTCTAGCTCCATCAATGTTGTTGCAAATGGTAGGATTTGTTTTCTTCTTATGGCTGAATAATATTCCATTGTGTATATATATATACCACATCTTTTTTATCCATTCATCTACTGATGGACACTTTGGTTGCTTCCATTTCTTGACTATTGTAAATAGTGCTGTGATAAACATAGGGGTGCATATATCTTTTTCAAACTGGGCTGCTGCATTCTTAGGGTAAATTCCTAGGAGTGGAATTCCTGGGTCAAATGATATTTTTATTTTGAGTTTTTTGAGAAACCTTCATACTGCTTTCCACAATGGTTGAACTAATTTGCATTCCCACCAGCAGTGTAGGAGGGTTCCCCTTTCTCCACATCCTCACCAACATTTGTTGTTGTTTGTCTTTTGGATGGTGGCCATCCTAACTGGTGTGAGGTAATATCTCATTGTGGTTTTAATTTGCATTTCTCTGATGACTATAGTGATATGGAGCATCTTTTCATGTGCCTGTGGCCATCTGAATTTCTTCTTTGCAGAAGTGTCCATTCAGCTCCTCTGCCCATTTTTTAATTGGCTTATTTGCTTTTTGTTTGTTGAGGTGCGTGAGCTCTTTATATAATTTGGATGCCAACCCCTTATCAGATATGTCATTTATGAATATATTCTCCCATACTGTAGGAAATCTTTTTGTTGTACTGATGGTATCCCTTGCTGTACAGAAGCTTTTTAGTTTGATATAATCCCATTCGTTCATTTTTGCTTTTGTTTCCCTTGTGTGGGGAGACATGTTCATGAAGAAGTTGCTCATGTTTATGTCCAAGAGATTTTTGCCCATATTTTTTTATAAGAGTTTAATGGTTTCATGACTTACATTCAGGTCTTTGATCCATTTTGACTTTACTTTGGTGTAGTGTTTTTTTTTTATCTAATAGGTTTTGGCTAATATCTTCATGTGGTTTTTTTATTGGTTGCTCCATGGATAGCTCTTTTTCAGCACACACACACACACACGCTACCTTTAACAGTTTATTTAGAATTAATATTTTGCTATTTCAGGTGGAATGTCAAAAACTTATCACCATATAGGTTCCTTTCCTATCCCCCTTAATGTCGTAGTCTTATCTATTACATTTGTATACATACACTGAAAACTTCATGAGATAATCTTAAAATTTTTGCTCTCAAACATCAGCATATTTTAAAGAACTCAGTAGGAGAAGAATAGTCTATTATTATATGTAACCAGATTTTTAGCAATCATTTTTTTCCCTTTGTTCCTGGTGTTCCAAGTTTAGTTGTATTACTTCCCATCTTTTTGAAGAACTTTCTTTGACCATTGTTTTAGAACAGCTCTCTGGCAATAAATTCTTAGTTTTCCTTCATCTGAGAGTGTCTTTATGTTATCATCACTGCTGAAGGATATTTTCTCTGGATATAGAAGTCTGAGTTTATAGTTTTCTGAAAACTATACTTTTATTTCTTTTACTTTTAGCAGTTTAAAAATGTTCTGCTTTCTTCTGGTCTTTATAGTTTCTGATGAGAAATGTGAAGTCATTCAAATCATTGTTCCCTTAAGAAATGATGCATCATTTTTCTCTAGTTGCTTTCAAGATTTATATTTTTCTGTCTTTAGTTTTTTAGCTGTTGAAATATTGTGAATCCAGGAGTGGATTTTGTTGCGTTTATTCTGTTTTGGAATTACTGAGCTTCTAAACTCTGTAGGTGTATGTATTTTGTCAAATTTGTTAAGTGTTCAGCCATTATTTCCTCAAATATGTTACCACACTCTTTCTCCCCTCCTTCTGGGAGACTGATGGCCCAAATATTAGACTTTTTGGTATTTTCTACAGGTCCTTGATAATCTTTTCTGTTTTCCCATTTGTTCACATTTGATACTGATTAAAATTTGATATTTCTATTGCAATTTGATCTGACTTCAAATTTATATATTTTCAGTTTGAATTTGATATGCCTTCAAATGCACTGTCTCTTCTGTCATTTCTGTGTTGCTATTGAACCCATCAAGTGAGTGTATTTATATTTTGGTTGTGACATTTTTCAGTTCTAAATTTTCCATTTGTTTCTTCTTTATAATCCTCTGTTTCTTTCCTGAGACAGTCTGTCCTTTCATTAGTTTTAGGAGTGTTTACTGTAACTTGTTGAAACATTTTTATAATGGCTGCTTTAATAGCTGCCAGGTAATTCCTGTATCTGTGTCATCTCAGCATTGTATCTGTGCATCCCTTTCCCTATGCAAATTGAGATTATCTTGATTCTTTGTATGCTGAGTAACTTTGGATAGTATCTTGGAAAATTTGAATATTATTTTACGAGGATCTTATTTAAATGTCATGGTAAATGTCCAGTTGTATTTTAGCAGACACTGGACCTGTTTGAGTTCAGTTTGCAAATTCTGTGCAGCCTTCAGTGGATTTCATTTCAATGGATAGTCATTTCAGTTTCTAAGCTTTTGCAATGCTATTTAAATTTGTTTTGCATGAAACTGAAGGAACACAACATCAGCAGACTCACAGACTCCAAGAAGGGACTAGTAGTTACCAAAGGGAAGGGGTTGGGAAGGTGGGTGGGAAGGGAGGGACAAGGGGATTAAGGGGCATTGTGATTAGCACTCACAATATAGGTAGGTCACAAGGAAGACAATACAGCACGGAGAAGACAAGTAATGACTCTATAGCATCTTACTATGCTGATGGACAGTAATTGAAATGGGGTATGAGGGGGGAACTTGATAATATGAGTGAATGTTGAAACCACAATGTTGCTCATGTGAAACCTTTGTAAGATTGTATATCAGTGACACCTTAATTAAAAAAAAGAAGAAAGAAATCAAGTGCGTTGCTAGTAGTAAGTACAAAAAAAATTTTTTTTTGTTTTGCATTTATACTACCCATTAACTCATCTAGGACTTGGCCAGTAGTTATTTTCAAAAATCAGAGTGACCTAGGACATACATGCTGAATTATTTTAGGTCTATGAAGGGTCATTATGAGAACATCTCAAATAGTTCTGAAGAAAATTTATATACACATACATGCATGCACACATATATACTAAATCTGTATCTGAATCTAGGTGGCTCTTATTTCTGCAAATTCTGTTAGAAATTCCTAAAAATTTGGAAGCAAAAAAGAAATATAAGTGAAAAACATGCCATTCCTCTGCTTAAAAATTCCCTGTGGCCTCTCATCTAAGTGTAATGGCCACATTCCTGTCAGAGGTGTATTTGGGCCTTCAGGATAAGCCTTCTAGATGGCTTCTCATCTAATTCAGAGTAAAAGCCAGAATCTTCTTTTTTCTCTGCTTCTGTATAACCTCTTATGATTCTATCTCATATTCCTAGAGCATATCCTAGTGTCTGGTCCACAGTAAGAACAAAAGCACACACACTAAGTAAGTGTTTGAATGGATGGCTGGTTGTCTTTGTGACAGGTTTTATGTTTTCCTTAGGATTCCTTCACCCTATGCATATGTCATTTTGTGCTGCTACAGACTTTGCACCACCACCTATGACGTTCATTACTTTCCTGTAGCAATAGAGGTTATTCCTACCTTTTCCTTAGACTCTAAAAAATTAGGACCTGAGTTCTAATTTCTGAGTCTTCTGTCCCAGAGCCATGTATACTTTTAAGAGAACTATTACTCTTCTTTCCTAGTATCCTCTGTGTCACTTCCTTTATTGTAACCTATTTATCCCCATCCCCATTCTGATACTCTATTCTCATCCTTTTTTATCAGTTCTATCAGTAAGATGCCTTCACAGTTTCTTCATTCCCCTTTGTATAGCCCAAGTCTTCTCCCCACCCTTTGGGGACAGATGTGAGAGGAGGCACAGACAGCTACTAGTATCCTATGTTGCCCATCTTCTTCCCCCTAATGAAAAATTTTACTAAATATAGCTCCCTGGAAAGAAAACTGTTCTTAGTTTCTAAAATCCAGACTAGTACCTTTTAGGCAAAAACCATTTCCCTGGCGCAGTTATTTTTCAGATAAGAAAAAGGCAAAGTAAATTTAAAAATGAACTTTTAATTCAGAACTTATCCGCAGCTCATTATTCTGCTCTAATAAGCCTCTATTTTGGCACTTCAGCATATGCAGCAAAAAAGAGCTGCTGCTGTGTCTTTAAAAGCTATCCTCAGAGCAGTGTGGAGGCAGGCTTGTCACTGAAGTGCTTGAATGAGAGCAAGAAGAGGTGGGAGGGGGTGCTCTTGCATCCTCTCTTAGTGTGTGTGTGTGTGACTGTTGGCAGAGCTCTAGGTGACATCCCTCTGAACAGCTGGGCCATGGTCTGCTTCAGAGCTGCTTGTCAGAGCAATTAGCTTGCTGGAAACGCAGCAAGGATCAGTAGCATTTCATTCCATGGTGAAGGGGGTGGCAGGCAGGGTGGGGGGAACTGTGGGTGGGGGAGGAGGTACAGGTTTCCCAGAAGGAGTTTCTTCCAGCAAAATTCCGGCAGAACAGATTCTTACAGTGAGGTCTCCACTAATAATGTGAACTCGCTGTTGGTTTAAGTGCAGATCCATCCAGGGTGAGTTTTGGATAATTTTCTTTATATAAAAAGTCCTTGAACTCCACAGACTGGGTAGGGAAGACGCTTGAAAAGATAGGTATCTTTTGTATCTTGGTCGATTTAACTGTGTAATACACAGTAGGGAAATAGAGGATTTTCAAGTGTTAAGTTTCTTGGGGGTTTTGTGGGTATTTCCATTCATTGTTTTTTATCTTTAAAATATTTTTAAAATTAGGTTTGCTAGAACTTTTATTCTATTCAGATTCTACCTCTTCCATGACTACTTCAAGCATTGCTTCATTCAGATTTAGCTTATGAGAAGAGTGGTGATTTCTGTTCTCTTGGTGATGCTGTTGACGCACATTGCAAGAAGCAGGGAATCCCCTATAAATATCTTTCACTGTGTCATTCCACAGCTATCCACACCCAGCTGGTGAATATGTCTCTCTGTCCTACGTCTTTCTGTAACTGTCTCCTGGTCTTTAAATGTGATAAGAAGAACTGTGTTGCCTTTGCTGTGTCTAGGAAGCTTTTTTGATTATGAACATCTTAGGAGGAATTTGTTCAGCCTTTTTACTGAAACATGCATTTTGACGTGTTGGGGTTGTCACAAGAATTTCCTGTGGGTTTACTGCTTCTTGTTTTGGATTACTTGTTCGTTTCTTATAACTGTCTTGTTTTTGTTTGCTGGCCTTGGTTTTTAAAGAGTGCAGAGATGGGATTCCCTCTGCCTCCAGTGACGTAGTGATTTTGTTTGCAGTCGTTTTCTTCTGAGGGGAGGGGACAGAGAGAAGGAAGAAGAAAAATCCATCTGAAGCGGTGCGTTCTCCCGTCTTTGCCTTGATGATAACTGGGTACCGTTGAACAGAGCTGAGGCCAAAGTAGGATGTTGGTAATGGATAGAGATGCTATTTTGTTTCCTTTTAGAATAGCTGGGGCCAAAGTGAGGATTGCTTCAGCAGAGTGCCTGAATTAACCCTATATATCCTGCTGGTGATGAATTTTACCTAATTGCCTTTTTTCTAAATATGGAATGAAAAGGGCTCATAAGCAGGTTTCTAGAACCTAGCATCCATGAGTTGGGTTTTGGAATTTGGAATTTTTCTACCTTATTTGCACTGGTCCTGAACAGGCAGTTTGTATGCTGTTTCTCAGACCTCAAGAATAGGTAGTTACATAAAATTCCTTGCCGTTGTAGTTAGAGTGAAATTCTCATTTTGAATGTATGGAGCTGAAGCAAAGTGTTAGGAAGGAATTACTAGATATACTCCTAGGTATGAACCTAACTTACCTGTTTTTCGGATTAAGTGCTTGGGCTTCTAGTTCTTTTTATACAGCTCCATTTTTATACCACTGATCTTTGGAGGTCTGGTGCAGAGGTCAGTATGAAAATTCAACAACTATAGCCTAGGAAAATTGAAGGTTTGCCTGTCCGTGGGTGTGTTTGGATAGCACATATGGAAAAGTGACATTAAGAACTTACTGGTTTGTTTTCTATCTGATATTCTCTGTTCTGTGCTTTCATCTATTCTGAGTTCTGTGTGTGCAAGGAAAAGAGTAATGTCTGCTCTCAGCTTCCTTACACAGCTCTAGTTTTTATGGTAGTTCAATTATGTTAATATTTTTTACAACTATAAAATTTCCAAACTAACAAAATTCAAATTTGACTTAGAGACAAGTGGAGGGAAGAGAAAGGAAGGTAATCGTAGGGTAAACTGAGAGCATTCCAGAACATATAACCTATTTAGAAGCTTGCCAGAGACTGGAGCTATAAAGGTTAAGAGAAATTCCACTGCATCCTTGATATTGCAGCAAATATGTGGATAATTTCTTGCTAGCTTTTCAGGAAACCCCTGTGGTGGACAATCTTCATTAATTGTTGCTGGGAGACTGCTCTGACGTCACTGGGAGCAGTTCCCTGTCTATAACAAGGACAGGATTAGCCTCTGAGGGGGAAGAAAACTGCTGTGAAATTAAAAGATGATGGTTTTGTTAACTTGGTTTTCCTTTTATTTAGGAATGGGTGGGGTAGACCTAAAGTCTTCCTTAAATGTTTTAGTCATTAACAATGGAAAAATTACTAAGAGGATTTTTCATTTGAGCAGTTCCTTGTCTACAACGAAGACAGGATTAGCCGCTGAGGGGGAAGAAAACTGCTGTGAAATTAAAAGATGATGATTTTGTTAACTTAGTTTTCCTTCCGTATAGGAGTGGGTGGGATAGACCTAAAGTCTTCCTTAAATGTTTCAGTCATTAACAATGGAAAAATTATTAAGAGGTTTTTTTCATTTCAGCTGAAAGTACCTTCTTTTTAACCTTTGTTTTCTAACTGTCAAGGTTTTGGAGAAGGTCAAGGAAAGAAAAGCTGTTGAAAAGCGCTGGAGAAGTAAGATTTCAGTTTCTTTTTACCTTTTCACATTTTTCACATATCCTCTTTTCAGATTTCCTTTGTTTGTTTCTTTCTTTTTAAAGAAAAGAT
The DNA here is from genome assembly GCA_032199065.1 of Smutsia gigantea. Classification (NCBI taxonomy): domain Eukaryota; kingdom Metazoa; phylum Chordata; class Mammalia; order Pholidota; family Manidae; genus Smutsia; species Smutsia gigantea. Next base: position 155,368 of record JAVSCE010017963.1, read on the forward strand.
CAAGAACTGCTTTTGCAAAAGATGCTTAGCATCACCCTGTTTGGGATAATTAAAAATGTGGTATATGTTAGAAGAAATTTCTGGCAAAATTGATAGGGACTATTTTTGTTCTTAAAGGTTACTACATGTACTTCTCTCT